>CM059974.1:66436809-66444309 GCA_030490835.1 Annona cherimola
GAAAAAGATTGAATTGAACAACCGTACAGGCATCTTTTGTGCAGTGCATACGGCTTTACAATGGAATTTCTTTTTCCATCGAAGAAAGAGACAAATAAAACCCATCAGACCCAGCTAGACCGTTGAATGACATTTACCATCCTTCCTTTTCTTTTGTTTTTGTAGGAGTTCAAAAAATACTATGATAGTTCTGTTGCTTTCTATGTTTATCTCGTCTGAGACTCAACAATCCCAAAGTTTCTTTCTGACCCAGGAAAAAATGATCTTTTTTTTTTCATTTTCATATCCTTTCATAACATAAATATCGGGAAAAGACTTCTTTCTAATGTTGAAAAAAGGTAAGGTTTGTGACGCTGAAACGGACCCCCGATGCATAAGATTAAATAAGAACTACTTTTTATCTGTTCCATACTACTATCTCAATTCATAACCTCGTGTTGAAAAAGTTTACTAATATCTAAATTGAAGTGCCATGCTATTATTACTTATTTTTTTTATTTATTTATTCAAATTCCATATAGTGAAGGCATAATTTTCTCCTTCTCGAAAATCAAAAATTCATTGGCGCCAAGCGTAAGGGAGTGCTAAAGTTAAAATTCATTGGTGCCAAGCGTAAGAGAGAATTGGATTTGGTTAGACAATGTGTGGTTGGCAAACAAAGATCGATTTTTTCGTAGGGTACGGAATGTATCGTCAAATATTCAATCTAGCCAATCGAAAGGATCTTCTGATCAATCTAGAGATCCTTTCGATTCTATTAGTAATGAGGATTCGAAAGGATCTTCTGATCAATCCAGAGATCCTTTCGATTCCATTAGTAATGAGGATTCGGAATATCACACATTGATCAATCAAAGAGAGATTCAGCAACTAAAAGAAAGATCAATTATTGGGGATCCTTATCTACTTTCGGGAGAAATCGAAGAATTTCTTGGGAATCCATCAATTCGTTCATTTTTCTCTGACAGATGGTTAGAACTTCATCTGGGTTCGAGTCCTACTGAGAGGTCCACTAGAGATCAGAAATTCTTGAAGAAAGAACAAGGTGTTTCTTTTGTCCCCTCTAGGGGATCGGGAAATAGAGAAATGGTTGATATATTCAAGAGAATTAGGTATTTACAAAATACCGTCTCAATTCATCCTATTTCATCAGATCCGGGATGTGATATGGTTCTGAAGGATGAACCGGATATGGACAGTTCCAATAAGATTTCATTCTTGAACAAAAATCCATTTTTGGGTTTATTTCATCTATTCCATGACCGGAACAAAGGGGGATACATGTTACACCATGATTTTGAATCAGAAGAGAGATTTCAAGAAATGGCAGATCTATTCACTCTATCAATAACCGAGCCAGATCTGGTGTATCATAAGGGATTTGCCCCTTCTGTTGATTCCTACGGATTGGATCAAAAAAAATTCTCGAATGAGGTATTTAACTCCAGGGATGAGTCTAAAAAGAAATCTTTATGGTTTCTAGCTCCTATTTTTTGATGAAGAGAATGAATCTTTTTATCGAAGGATCAGAAAAAAATCAGTCCGGATCTCCCGCGGGAATGATTTGAAAGATCCAAAACCAAAAAGAGTGGTATTTGCTAGCAACAACATAACGGAGGCAGTCAATCAATACAGATTGATCCGAAATCTGATTCAAATCCAATATAGCACCTATGGGTATATAAGAAATGTGTCAAATCGATTCTTTTTAATGAATAGATTCGATCGCAACTTCGAATATGGAATTCGAGGGGATCAAATCGAAAATGATACTCTGAATTATCTAACTAGAATAAAATATACGATCAACCCGAATTTGAAAAAAAATCAGAAGAAATGGCTCGATCCTCTTATTTTTCGAACCGAGAGGTCCATGAATCGGGATCCTAATGCATATAGATACAAATGGTCCAGTGGGAGCAAGAATTTCCAGGAACATTTGGAACATTTCATTTCTGTACAGAAGCACCGTTTTCAAGTAGTGTTCGATCGATTGCGTAGTAAGAAATTTCATCCCGATTGGTCCAAGGTTATCGACAAACAAGATTTGCCCAAGGCACTTCGTTTCTTTTTGTCCAAGTCACTTCCTTTTTTCTTTGTGAGTATTGGGGATATCCCCATTCATAGGTCCGAGATCCACATCTATGAATTGAAGGGTCCGAATGATCAACTCCGCAATCACTTGTTAGAATCAATAGGTGTTCAAATCGTTCATTTGAATAAATTGAAACCCTTCTTATTGGATGATCATGAGACTTCCCAAAGATCGAAATTCTTGACCAATGGAGGAACAATATCACCATTTTTGTTCAATAAGATACCAAAGTTGACTCATTCCATACTAGAAATAATCGCAGGAAATCCTTTGATAACACTGATTCCGATTTCTCAATGATATCCCGCGATCGAGACAATTGGCTGAATCCCGTGAAACCGTTTTAAAGAAGTTCATTGATATCTTCTTTTTATAAAGCAAATCGACTTCAATTCTTGAATAATCCACATCACTTCTGGTTCTATTGTAACAAAAGATTCCCCTTTTTTGTGGAAAGAACTCGTATCAATAATTATGATCTTACATATGGACAATTCCTCAATATCTTGTTCATTCGCAAGAAAATATTTTCTTTGTGCGTCGGTAAAAAAAACATGTTCTTTTGGAGAGAGAGACTATTTCTCCAATCGAGTCACAAGTATCTGACATATTCATACAGAACGATTTTCCGCAAAGTAGGGGCGAAACGTATAACTTGTACAAATCTTTTCATTTTCCTATTCGATCCGATTCATTCGTTCGGAGAGCTATTTACTCGATCGCAGACATTTCTGGAACACCTCTAACGGAGGAACAAATAGTCAATTTTGAAAGAACTTATTGTTAGCCTCTTTCATATATGAATCTATCTGATTCAGAAGGAAAAAACTTGCATCAGTATCTCAGTTTCAATTCGAACATGGGTTTCATTCACACTCCACGTTCTGAGAAAGATTTACCATCAGGAAAGAAGAAAAGACGGAGTCTTTGTCGAAAGAAATGCGTTGAGAAAGAGCAGATGTATAGAACCTTTCGACGAGATAGTGCTTTTTTAAATCTCTCAAAATGGAATCTGTTCCAAACATATATGCCATGGTTCTTTACTTCGACAGGGTTCAAATATCTAAAATTCACCCTTTTAGATATTTTTTCAGGCCCATTGCCGATAAGACTAATAAGTCAAACTTCTGTATCCGCTTTTCAAAATTATGTATTCCCTTTTCAAAATTATATATCCACTTTTCAAAATTATGTATCCACTTTTCAAAATTATGCATCCACTTTTCAAATTATGTATCCACTTTTTGAAATTATGTATCCACTTTTCAAAATTATGTATCCATTTCTCATGAGATTATACGGAAAAGATGGCGGTTGATTCTTCTAGGATGGAATCGAATTTCGAGGAAGTGTTTACAGAATCTTCCTCTGTTCGAAGAAATGATTCATCGAAATTATGAGTCACCCGTTCCATTGATATGGACACATCCGAGATCCCCAAATGCTCAGGAGTTCCTCTATTCAATCCCTTTCCTTCTTCTTGTTGCTGGATATCTCGTTTGTACACCTCTTCTCTTTGTTTCCCGAGCCTCTAGTGAGTTACAGACAGAGTTAGAAAGGATCAAACCTTTTACGATTCTATCATAGTGGATTGAGTTGCAAAACCTTCTGGGTGAGTATCCTACAAATGAATATGAATATAAACAGGATCCGCTGCATTTTTTCTAGTTTTTTTCAGGTTAAAGACTCTCTTTCTACTTGCTCTAGAACAATTAGGAGATTTTCTGCGAGAAATACCGGTTTATGTTTTTGGCGGCAACATGCATCCTAAGAAGAACTATTTTCTTAGCTATCTCATCAGTATTTTACCATATCCCACCAATCAAATCACTTTGGTGAGAAATACGAGACATCTAAGTCGTACAAGTAAAGAGATCCATTCATTGATAATAAAAGAGATGAAAGAGAAAGATAAAGATAACGGTGATTTTTTTCTAATCAAATAGGTTTTTGGTCACTCGCGAACGTTGATTGGGTTGATGAGAAAATAGAATCCTGGTTGTTTGAGAACAGTAAATGGATTGATGCTGATGAGGAAGAAGAACAATTCTTGACTCATTTCTTCACCTTAACGACAAAGAAAAGGATAGATCAAATTCTATTGAGTCTGACTCATACTCATAGTGATCATTTATCAAAAAATGACTATGGTTATCAAATGTTTGAACAACCAGGATCAGTTTACTTACGATGCTTGGTTGACATTTATAAAAAGTATCTAATGAATTATGAGTTCAATAGATCCTGTTTAGCAGAAAAATGAATCTTCCTTGCTCATTATCAGATACTCGCTTATTTACAAACCTCGTATTCGTATAGGACTGATAGTTCTCATTTCCCATCTCATCCTGACGCAAAACCAATACTCTTTGCGTTTCGCTCTGTCCTATCCCCTTCTAGGAATATTTTAGTGATAGGTTCTCAAGGACTTGGACGATCCTGTTTGGTCAAATACCTGGCGGAAAACTCCTTTTTTCCTTTCATTATGTTATCTACGGATGAGTTTCGGAATGACATGTCTGACTACTTTATAACTGACGATGATGAGATGGATGAGTTTGAGGACAACCTTCTTGATTTTTTTAATAATTACGATTTTGATGATGACGATTTTGATGATGTTGGCGATGTCGGTGCTGACTTTGATTTTGATAGGGGGCTGCGGACAACTATGATGGAAGCGCTAGCTTTCTATGAGTGGTCGACAATAACAGAGAGTGCCCCGTTTGATACCACCTTTCAATTACAATTAATTCTATTAGAATTCGCAAAAGCAATGTCCCATTGCATAATATGTATTCCAAACATTCATGATTAGTCGAATTACTTATCCCCCGGTCTATTCGAGAAATATATCTACGGAGCTCGTGAAAGAGGTTCCATTAGAAACTTTCTTGTTATTGCTTCGACTCATATTCCCAAAAAAATGGATCTCCGCCTAGTAGGTTCGAATAGATTCAATACATGCATTAAGATGCGAAAGCCTCTTCTTTCACAACGGCGAAAGAACTTTTTCGTTCTTTCCGATACTAAGGGATTTCCCTTGGAAAAGAAAATGTGCGATACTAACAGATTCGGGTCCATAACCATAGATCCTAGTGCACAAGGTTTTGTAGCACTTGCCAATGAGGCCCAATCAATTAGTCTTTCACGGAAGAAATCAATTATAGACGCTAATACAATTAGACTCGCTCTTCATAGACCAAATTTGGTGTATCAATACCGGGAGGGAAGCTCGGTTAGTGAGCATGGGGTCGTTTCCTATCAGATAGGAAGGGTTGTTGCGCATAATGTGCTTCTAGGTTATTGCTTAAGTAATTGCCCCGTAGATCCTATATCTATGTTTCTAACCAAATACTCCCCTCTGCTGGGGGATTCTTTTTTGCACAAATGGTACTTCGAACTTGAAATGAGCATGAAGAGATTAACGATACTTCTTTATCTTTTGAGTTTTTCTGCCGGACCGGTCGCTCACGATACATGGTCTACACTCAGACCCCTTGATCGAGGGACCACCGCTTACTTGAAATTCGGTCGGTGTGATGCTGATCTAGTTAATGGCCTATTAGAACTAGAAGTCGCTTTGGTGGGATCCTCACGGGCAGAAAAATATTGCAGTCAGTTTGATAATGATCGAGTGACATTGCTTCTTCGGTCCGAACCAAGGAATCCGTTCGATATGCTCGGAAATGGAACTTGTTGTATCATTGATCGGAGATTTCTCGATGAAAAAGGGGGCGACTTGGGGCTTATAGAAAAAATCGAATCGCCGTTTGAAGAAGATGACGACTCGGGGTTTGTAAAAAAGGCAAAGGGAAGAGAAAATCCTCCTCCTGTATCTGAAAAGGGTAAAGGAGATTTTAGTCCATAGCATAATGGGGTCTCCTAGAATATGGCACCCCGGTTTCAATCTATTTGATGTGTTCGAAAGGCCCGATGAATTGGAATTTCCCTATTGGGCCAAGTCATCTTTGGAGAGGTGGCCTCGTGAAGTGGAGCCTGAGGATTATTTTGAGCTCTTCCAATTGATGTTGGCCCATGCACGAGAGGAATATTCCGAAGAACAAGATGAGGATGAGGGGGATGAGGCTGCGCTCTTTTTCTTTTGGGAGAGCATCGTGTGGTACTGGGTACGAACTAGATCTCTCAGAGAAAACAGATTTTTTTGAATAAACCGCCTCGTTTGGAACCCTCTAGAGCCAGACGTTTTCATATTCAAAGAGTCGTCCCTTAGGTTCTTCCGTCGAGAACTCTTTGCAGATGAAGAGATGCCAATTTTAGATCCAGATTCAGGGTCAAAGTCAAAGTCAGATTCACGGTCAAAGTCAGCAGAGTTAGCTTCATCGTTAAGGAGGCGTAAGGTTCGCCCACCAGATGGTGAGGATTTTGACTCTCTCCTACTGTACTCGTTCTTTTGGGATGTGAAGCAGAATAAGGTGCGATTCAAATCGTTGATTTCTCGCCAGAGAGATGTTAGACCCTTTAGAGCCAAAAGTTCATTTTTTCAGGGATCTTTCCGTTCTCAGGCTCGATATGAGAGTCTTCGGTATTTAACAAATCTGTTCCTATCTAATGGAACGCTATTGGATCAAATGATAAGGGCATTGCTTAGAAAGAAATGGATTTTCCCGGAAGAAATGAAACATGCGATTTGTGTAAGTATAATAGGAGAAGGATTCCCCATTCCTTAGCCGGAAAGATGTGTGGCCATGAAAGGGGGATTAAGTGGAACAGAATTGACCAGGTGGCAGGGTCGTGGAAACACTTATTTATTCCATATTTTGGACCTTAGCTCCATGGTGCTACTGCTGAAACATGGAAGAAGAATTGAAATCTTAGATCAAAACACTCTGTATGGATGGTATGAACTGCCTAAATAAGAATTCTTGAACGACGAACAACCAGACCAGAGCAGAGCCTCTTATTCACTACACCAAACAATTTCCATTAATGAAACATGGAAATCCATTGGAAAATAAAAAAGACTCATGTCCGATGAAATGGTTGTTGCTATTTGCTCCAATAACGAATCATTGGTTTAACTGAATAACTAAATAAAATAGATGGGCCTTTCTCTTCGTCTCAAGTTGATGAATCTTCTCAATTGGAATGTGTACTCTCCATATAGGAGATCTTCCAATTGAGAAGATCCACTCTAGTCGACCGAGCTTAATTCTAATTATTTTGTTCCGAAGCAAAGATATCCACGGGGGCCGATTCGTCCTATTCAGATATTCACGACCTAGAGGTACTGGATTCTCTTTCGGATAGGCCCTGAAAGGAGAAGGAAGGCTGGAATGCCAACAGACGTCTATTATCTAATTCACCCGACCCAATAGTACCCATTTTGGGAACGTCCAGTGCCAAAGTCACTGAATGGGGAAGTCGCCAATCCCTAAAACGGA
>CM059974.1:69449309-69743622 GCA_030490835.1 Annona cherimola
AGTTTCAGCACTTGGAAAAAATCTCCAAGCTTCCAACACATGTGAACGTGCTTGCCTTGTGGAGCTGGAATTTCCAGCAGTGGGCCCCACTTGCTGGGGCATTTTCCACAGCCATTCAATGCATTTCTATCCCCCTTATGTTCTGGTGAACTCACAGCCATATAAATTATTTTTTTCATATTTTCTTAATTGCAAAAATCTGCATGCATCAAGACCGTCCAAATCTGCCCATAGATTACATCCATTTCTGCTTTCATTTATCCAGATTTTTTTCGTTTTTTGATAATCCCCATTTAAGGTTAAATCATACACCTAATTATCCTTTAATTCATGCATTAATTTGGCATTAATAATTTTAGCAAAATGGCAGCAATCAGCCCATCATTTGGACGTCATTTGCATGAGACAAAGCTGTCCACTTTTGCATTTTTCAATGGGTGGCTGATAATCACGATTTTTCAGGGATTTTTCCACATGATTAATGGCCCATTACTTACCCTAGGTGTTTAGGTATTTTAGATACATATTTGGGATTTTTTAAAAATCCGAAAACCATACTTTATCACCCATGGGCGTCCCTTGTGTTGACACACATACATGCCTATTGAAGCTACTCCCTTAGCCATTTAAAACCCTGCATTTAAGCTACTGATTTTCCATGAATTTTAGAATTTTTGTTAATTCATAAAATCTACCTGGAATTGCCTCCCTTTGACACCTCTTATATGCCATTAAATAATGCATTTAATCCATGTACTCTAGCCATTAATGAAGAGTACTTTTGAGGTGCATTAGTCAACCATGCTCACCTTTTTCAATGCAGGTATTTTTCCAACATTTCATGCTTAATCTAAGCCATCCAAAATAAACATCTCATAATTTCATTCAACCGTTTCAAATTTCATCTCAATCCGAGTTTCCTAGCTCCCGTTATAGCCGTTTAAAGTTAACGGTTGAAATTGAAATATGATCAATAAATCATAACTCTAATTTCATCAAGGATTTTCATAATCCAATAATCCCATAATACCAAGCCCAACATCATCAACTTTCATTTCAAATTTCACTTGAATCCGCCTTACAAGCATTGAGTTATGAATTTTCTAATGTTTTCTAACATAATTCCACAATTTCCATTTTAATCTCCATTAATTAAATCATGAAAACTAAACTAAACATTCATGCCAAATTAGCATGTTTTAATCCTCATTATGCTCCTTTAGTCACCTTGACTCATAATGGGCTCCGATGATTAAATTTTTAATTACCCTTCTTAATGAAACCCTAATTGCAACATATCATAAAATCGTAAAATCATCCAAAAATTCCATTTAATCATATATAAGTCACATGTACATGTTCAATGCACACATTGAATCTTACTTAGGTTGGGGTTTCACACTTTGTTCCCATTTTTGAGCTTATATATATGTTCTTCAACCTTATGCTTTAAAGTAAATATATTGTCTCATTGATTCATAGTGTAATTCACCTTTTTACTTGAGACTTAACGTTGAAAAATTCTGGTACATAGTAAATCGGCTTAATATATTCCTCCTAATAAGATTTTGCAATAAATAATGAAGGAGGTGACTAACTTAAGTTGAGTAACTGGGACTTGACATCCGCAAATGTCAAGGTTCGCTTAAAAAGGCAAGGAAAAGCTACAGTAATGCCGCTTCATAGAAAATTCTTTGTAGATATCCTAAACTATGGTGACGGGAGTTTAAAAAAAATGAAAAAAAGAGAATTCTCCAAATACCCTGAAATATGGTGAGGAGAGTCAAAGCAATAAGTTCGAGGGAACTAATTGTACAATTTTGTAAGTCTAGGCCAAGTAAAATAGACGAATGAATGATATGTCCTTTTGAGATGATAGATTTACTTTGAGCATATTCATTTGAAATGAGCATAATCATGGCTTGTAATGAGGTGATCGTATTGACATTCTGTTTGGGTTGGTTGATTCAGTGATAGTGCACACATTTGAGAAATGGCTTCATCCTCTTCTGCCAAACGGAAGAAAACTCATGACCCCATTGACTTTGATGCAAACCACTTTATGTCAGCACAAGCCTTTAAGCATTATACAGATTCATTACAGAAGAGGCACCTTATACCTGAGCGGGGGATTAAAATTGATTCCTTCTCCAATGCTTCCATCAACGCAATCCATGCCCGGAGATGGCAAAAGTTTATTGCACAACCACAGTCAGCCATTGTACCTGTTGTGAAGGAATTCTACGCCATTGCAATCGAGCATGATCAGGGTAGGGTTAAGGTCCGAGGCAATATTGTTCTCTTTCTTCCTGAAGCCATCAATGCCTTTTACGAGATGCCTAATATTAATTACCGGGATCAATATGAGGAACTATTGGAGGGAGAAGAAAGGGATATCACAGCGATCACTCGAGGCTACTGTGAAAGACCACCAACGTGGAAATCGACGGGAGGACAATTAACATCTTTCAAACACAGTGATCTCCTATACCATGGGAAGATGATGTTTTATTTTATCTCTGCCAGGCTGATGTCGTCGACCCACTTGAGTGATGTCACAATGGAGCGGGTGCTTCTCCTTCATGCTATATACTCGGACTTATCTATAGATGTGGGGAGATTCTTATACAATCAGATATGCGCCAGTGCTCGAGCACCTGGAGGCAGTTATTGGTTCCCTTTGCTAATCATTGGGTTGTGCAAAAGAGCTGGAGTACAATGGGAGGCCATAGAATAGGTACTGAATTGCTAAGCCATAGTCGATGACCTATCTTTCCACGCACCATCCCGAGTCCGAACTGCCACTACTCGTCCTACAACATAACCACCGGCTGCTTCCTCATCTTAACCGCTCCCAACCAGTGTAACGCCAATTTGTCAAGCCTGATTTCTACAGCAGTCCAATCGGGCTATAAAGGCTCTTTTTCGAAGGCTCATGGAGGACCAACAGATTGATATGATAACTTTACCATCATATTCAAGAAAACTCTAAATTGATATCAAAATTCATGAAAATTTGACAAATTTTAAGCCAGATTATGCATTAATTGCGCTCTAGTGTGTTAATTTTTGTGGTGCCCCGAACCAAGCGTCACAACCTTACTCCAAGATCTATCAATTGGTAAATGTGAATCAGGATTGTTGCCCTGATCATGCGGCGGGTTTTTAATTGGATCTCATCCAATTTTTTTTTCATTTCTTTTATCCATCATCATTTCACATCTTTGTATTCCACACCATTCATCTTACAAACGACAATACACTTGTAATCAATTTTACATATCATTCATAACATATTAACTTGTCTCTTCTACATTAAATGTCCTCTTGACCTAACATGTCTTTTTCATTCCATGTCAATAACAAGGATCCATCAACTCTTAGCATGCAAGCACTTATCTTTTAAGGCATTCATTGCCTCAGTCATATTATATTTATACAAGTCATTTTAAATCTTTTACCTTCTCAATCATATAATACCTATGCAAGGTATCCTGAACATACGTACTAACAATACCATATCCCTTAGGGCATTCGTTCATGCTTCCACATACAAAGGATTACAAACCTTTAGAAATTCTTTTTTCCTTTCTTAGCGAGAACATACCTTTCATCACTTGAATTTGTCTTACACCTGTCTAAGGGGGGAACCAAAACATGAGTCGAAACTCAATAAGCAAGCATCTTTCATTCTCGTTTAAATGCATTTCTCTCCATTTGATAGGAGACACTTAGGAAGTGATCAACTACCAATGGAATAAAAATCTTTTCATAAACCATTCATAAATCATTCATGTAAACCATTCGTAAATCCTAGTTTTTGGGCATTTCATAAACATTGGATGTGCAAATGTATCATTTTCATTCATGACATAATCCTTCATATGAGGGTACGCTAGCTCGGGGAACATCCCTTCATAACATGATCCTTTCCATCCTTAGCGCCGGACCTTCCAACTTGGCAACGTCAAGGGTGACTCCTTGTCCACTTACTACCTTGACTAGCCTACTTGATTTTCATTCCATGTATGACGTTCGTCACCCCGACATTATATACCTCTTGCACATGGCAACTTGTCATTCTCATGTAGAGAATTCTTTGCACCATCCATTTGAACATCGGTTCAATGAAACATCATTCAAATTCATGCTGGCATGCCATTTTCAAATAAAGCAGAATTTTAACCAATAATTTCAAAGAGTAATAAAGAGATGAAGGAATGACCATCCTTAAACAACTTTAGAAACATTCTAGTAAAACAACTTGAAAGCACTTTAACATTTGAGAATAAAATATCATTTTCAAAGGTCCTGCTTGCTTACCTCCTCAGTCGGCGTCCTCGACCTTTTCTTTCCCCTTTCTTATTCAAGGAAAAGGGACATTTCATTCATTCTATTCAGGTTGCTTCCCTTGCATACTTTATAATATTTGGTCATTATCTCATTATACGGATCTTTTTATCCATAGCTTCTTCAAAAATTTCATCCTTATATTAATCTCAAAATCACGCTGTTCATTGTTCATAGTTACTGTAGCAGATACTGTTCGCGGTACTGTAGCAGGTTACTGTTCACAGTGTTGAAAGTTAATGTTCATGGGTTCCAAAAATTGACATTTTCTTCAAAAATAAAAAATACTTTGCATAGGTTATGTTTAGTATATCATGGGAAAATTCATGAATTTTGAATTTATCGTCATTAACTTGGCCAATTAAATCATTTTCTCCATATACTAAAATTCATCATAATTTCTCTCAAGCATAATCCTTAAATCCAAAAATCATGAGAATAATATATCAACATTCCAACATCATAAATATCATAAATATTCATCCCAAATTATCATTTAGTAATATTGGAGCATTATTTACTCATTTTATGTATGATTTTCCCAAATGCTTTATTCTTGCTCCAAATTTTTGATGCTTTGGCATAATTCCAGTTAAGCAGCATAACTATACTTATTTTCTCATGCTTAGGCATTATCTAAGCATGGTTTTACCCTACTCAATATCCAAAATAAGTTTGAGGAGAATCCACTTACCTTAAGTGAAGTTATCCTCCTTTCTTCTTCTCTTTCTCTGTGGCGCCCCGAACCGAGGCGTCCACATAGTCCTTACTCCAAGATCTTGTCGATTGGTAAGTGTGAATCAGGATTGTTGCCTTGATCACGCGGCGGGTTCTTAATTGGATCTTGTCCAATTTTTTTTTCATTTCTTTTTCTTTCATCATATCATCATTCATGATGGACTTATCCATAACATCATAAATCATCAACTTCTCATATTATTCATAACTTTATAATTTCATACAATCTATGTCCTTTCTCATCATATCCCATTAGGGAATGTGTTCATACAAAAATCTACTAACCTTTGTAGATTCTTCTTTTCTTTTAGCAACTCGTGCCCTTCATTTCTTGTCTTTCCCTACACCTGTCTGAGGTTGGGAAAACAAAACATGAGTCAAAACTCAATAAGCAAGCATTTTTCATTTTAAATGCATTCCTCTCCATTTGATAGAAGACACTTACCAAGTGATCAACTACCAATAGAATAGAAACCTTTTCGTAAACCATATTTCGAAACCTTTCATAAACCATTCATGTAAATCATTCATAAATGCATTTCTCTCCATTCGATAGGAGACACTTAGTAAGTGATCAACTATCAATGGAATAGAAACCTTTTCATAAACATTGGATGTGCAAATACTTCCTTTCCACTCCTGACATAAACCTTCGTGTGCGGGTACGCTAGCTTAGGGAACATCTCACATAACATGGTCCAATACACCGGCTGTCTCCGACTTGGCCTCATCAAGAGGAACCTCTCTTCCTCTTGACGCCTACATGGTTCCTACATGCATGACTTTTGATTTCCCCAGCGTTATATACCTCTTACATCAGGTAACTTGTCATTCTCATGTAGAGAATTATTTGCACCATCCCTTAAAAACATAATTTCAAATCCATGCTTTCCTTTTCAATCCATGTATGAAAATGCAATGCATTCATTCAAACATAACATTCCTTTGCCTCCACCTCTGGGGAGGACGCCGTCGGCACACAGCCCATACGACTCGACAGTAATGAAGGGGGACCCTCTGATCCACTTTCTACCTCCACCAAAGCCTCTTCCTTATACATCATACATGTGCACATGTCCATGAACATCACATGATATCAATATGCCGGCATGACTTTTCATAAAATCTCATAAACATTCATCATTTCAAAACATTATAGGAATGGCCATCCTTAAACACATTTCATAAATACTTGGGAATAAAATAATATTTTCAAAAGGGTTTGCTTGCTTACAATGAAGCAATAAAATCACATTTTCAAAGTTGTGCTTGCTTACAAATCATCATTTTCAAAAGGATTGCTTGCTTACCTCCTCAGTCTGTGTCTTCCACCATTTCCTTTCCTTTTCCTATACAAGGAAAAATGATATTTTATCTATATCATATCATGTCTTAGTGTGCTTCCCATGCATGCTTTATAATTATCCATTACCTCATTTCCATAGAGGTTAATAGTATAAAGATACTTAGTCATTACTCATTTATATGGATTTTTATCCATAAATCTTTTGAAAATTTCATCCATATATCCTCATAAAATATAAAAATAAATCTCAATTTTTTCCCAAAATACGCTGTTCACTGTTCATAATTACTGTTCATGTCACTGTATCAGATTACTGTTCATCATCACTGTTCAAGTACTGTTCACCCCGTGGGTTACTGTTCATGGGTTCCAAAAATTGACATTTTTCCCGAAAATAAAAAATACCATGACATAGATTATGCTTAGTATATCATGGGAAATTCATGAATTATGAATTTATCATCATTAACTTGGCTAAATAAATCATTTTCTCCATGTACTAAAAATCATCATAAATTCACTTAAGCATAATCCTTAATTCCAAAAATCATGAAATTAACATATCATCATTACAACATCATATTTATCATAATCATACATCCCAAATTATCATTTATCAAATTTGGAGCATTATTTTCATATATCATACATGATTTTCCCGAATGCTCTATCTTTGCTCCAAATTTTCGATGTTTCGGCATGATTCCAATTAAACATTATAAATTTACTTATTTTCTCATGATTAGGCATTATATAAGAATGGTTTTACCTTACTTAACACTCAAAAGAAATTTGGGAAGAATCCCCTTACCTGAAGTAGAAAATCTCTCATCCAACTTGCCATTTCTCTCTCTAACTTTCTCTCCTTTTCTCTCAAAGGCCAAAAACGAATTTTGGGGGTTGGAAATGCTCAATGGATCTGAAATGGGTGTGCCTTGGTCGTTCACCCCCATGCCCCTATTTATACTTTTTGATTTTTCATCAAATTTGAATTTACCCCCCTTGCTTGAGGTATTAAATTATAAATGTATTTTTTTTATAATTTCCAAAAGGTGTATGGAGCCTTGTGCAGCCCACCCTAGGTCTGCTCCAGCCCCCCTATTGCAGCCCTATTTTTCTAGCTTTTTTATTTATTAAAATTTATTTATTTTAAGCAAATTAAATCCTAGCCGTTGGTTCTTGATGAGGATGATCATGGGCCATTGGATCATGCCCCAAAATTCCATGCTCCAGCAGCAATTGCAGGCTTTGCATTAATTTTATTTAATTAAAATTAATCAAAGTCAAATGCCATTAATGAAAAAGTAAAGTTACTTTTTCCCTTTTCAAATGACATTTAATCTTGACCCTTAATTCATGATCCTTGATTAATCTTGGACCATTCATCATATCCATCATCATATCTTGGCCACCCATAAAAAATTTCATCTTGATCCGATGTCCGGATTGCAAGATATGAATTTTTCTTCATTTTCTTCAAAAATCAATTAAAAATCCGAAAATACTAAATAAATCAAAAAGTTGCTATTTTGTCCTTTTGTGGGAAGCTTCGTTTTTTGTCTTTTTGTGATTAAGTTAATCCAAAGTGATTAACTTAACATATTTTTTAATCCCATGTTTACTATTCACATTTCACTATTCACGTGCACTATGCACTATTCATCCGAATTTCATAATTAATTATTTTAACATCTATTCCCATATATTTTTCATACTCATGAATATATATTAATATATTACCTAGAGTTTACAACCCCAGGGTTTCATACATGTATCTAAGATCGGGGTTTCACATTCTCTCTCTTCCCTTCTTTACTTCCTTCCTCTTTTGCCTAAAATGTGGGTAGGGGTGGGATTTTGAGCTTTTGCTCAAGCTTGGGATGGCTTGGGGTGTGAAATTCGTTCAAGCCATTCACTCCTATTTATAGTATCCCAAATTTCATGAAATTGCATTCTACCCCCTTGAAATTTGGATTAAATTCTGAATATATCATTTCCATGTCATTTCCTAGTAATTTCTACTTATCCTAGGTGGCAAATTGCTGGCTACAAGTTGCCATTGCTGATCCATCCATTAATTGCTTGATTTCCATCAAAAGGTGTGATTAATCTTAACCGTTGATCATCCATGATCAATCCAATCTCTACTGTTGATTTAATCACAAATTTCCATGCATGACATGGAGCCTTGTGCAACCCTATTCACGTCCACTGTAGCATGCTCTATTTAATGTATTTTATTTTTTTTATGAAAATGCATTTTTTATTCCAAATCAATCTCATCCATCCATCTCATGATAATCATCAATCTCAACCATCGATTTGGATACAAAATCCAAGCCATAGCTGACGCCCAAGCCTCCCTTGGATTTTGTGCTGATTTAATTTTAATTAAAGTAATCAAAAGTCAATCTTTTCATTAATGAAAAAGCAAAGATGTTTTTTGATCCTCAAATGACGTTTAATATTGACCCTTGATTCATGATTTTCTTGATCAATCTTAAACCATCCATCACATTTGTCATAATATTTTACCATTCATAAAAAATTTCACTTCAATCCGACGTTCGGATTGCAATTTATGAATTTTTTCCCTATTTTCTCCAAATTTTCCACTAAAATCCGAATTTTCTTAAAATATTAAAAAGTATTGTTACTTCATCCTTTAGTGCATAAATCTCCTTTTTCTTCTTTTTGTGATTAGGTTAATCCAAGTGATTAACTCTTAATCACGTGTCTTAATCCCTGGGTTACTATTCACATACACTATTCACGTGCACTATTTACGTGGGTTAAATCCTTAATTGCATTATTCTAATACACATATTTACGAATATAATTTATGAATTTTTATTCATTATAAAAATTATTACAAAAATGTAGGGTTTACGACCCTAGGTAATATGTGTATTGTCTAAAGAAGCTGGGTTTCACAATATTTTAAAAAAAAATTTTCAAATGACATGTGATTGATATGATCAGTTAAGTAGTTGAATTTTATAGTTCACGTACATGCCAATATGTTCTATTAAAATGATGAAGGCAAATTTTTTGTGTAATATAAATGCTTGTGCCTAATTATGCTTTAATGATATATCTTTCGCCATCTTTGTTCCCTATTTTTGAGCTTATATATATATGTTCTTTTCAACCTTATGCCTTAAAATAAATATATTGTTTCATTAATTCATAGTGTAATTCATCTTTTTACTTTAAACTTAAGGTTGAAAAATGCAGGTACATAGTAAATCAGCTTAATATATTCCTCTTAATAAGATTTTGCAATAAATAATGAAGGGGGTGACTAACCCAAGTTGAGTATCTGGGACTTAGCACTACAAATGTCAAGGTTCGCCTAAAAAGGTAAAGGAAAGCCATAGTAATATCGCTTCATAGAAAATTCTCCAGATACCGTGAAATATGACGAGGAGAGTCAAAGCAATAAGTTTGGGAAAACTAATTGTACAATTTTGTAAGTCTAGGCCTAGTAAAATAGACGGATGAATGCTATGTCCTTTTGAGATGATAGATTTACTTTGAGCATATTCATTTGTATTACATCCGTCCTAAGAAGTCCTTTTGATCAAGAGAACAGTTAGCAAGGTTGAACTATAACTTTTAACTACTTATGGATATCATTTGCATGTAGTTTGATTTTTATATTGAGAATGATATCTTGGCTTGATCATAATAGGGGTTTATGAGTTATTTTAATTTATTGTTATCTTGTGCATTGTCAAGATGAGAGATATTATTGCATTGCTAAGGATTAAATGCAGGCTTGATTTTAACATATAATAGTTGCATACATTTGTGTTTTTATGTGTCGCTCAAGGACTAGCAATATTTAAGTTTGGGGGTGTGATAACTAACATTTATATAAGTTTTGCATTAGTTTTCTCTATTTCTACATTTCAGGACTTTTGTGTAGATTTCATGCATTTTTTAGTTAATTTAATGCAAATCATGTCATTTTAACTTGTTAGTAATTTCGTTGCATCGATTAGGATAATATTTACTTGTCTTGTGTCTTTTGTTGTAGGGAAAGATGGTGGCTAACTCATAGACTTCATGCCAAAGGAATGAAAAAGAGTTGCATTGCAAGCACACACTAAGAATGCAAGGCAGAAAGTTGGCGCCCCAGCGCCAAAATTTGGCGTCTCGGCCTCAGGCACTGCTACAGTAGAAAATTTCAGAAACAGGTAGCTTCAGACAGCTTCTAGAGAAGTGGCGCCTACGCGCCGGACAAGCGGTGTCATGACGAGCTGCATATATGTCAATTAAAATGCTCGCTATTTACGCAAGTATACGTGTCATGTCAAGTAATAAAGAGTGAGTAGAGTATCGTTCCCACGAGGAATTGTTAACCAGAATTATTAATTAGTTTAATTGCTTTCGGTGGGTAGAAAATTCTGAGTTTATGGATTTAAGCTAAAGCTAACAACTGCAATAAGAAATCAGAGTAGAGTTCACGAAACTGCTGGATACTAGAAACGAGGTTACTAATCGGAGATGGCAGATGGATAGCTCAGAATCCTTGAATCTAAACTATATCGCATTGGTTCTATTTGATTGGATTGTGTATGAATTTACTAGCCCAAGTTCAATAATCTCTATATATGTTTTCCAACACTATATAAAGCTAATTACACCCTATTTAATTGCTATTTTTCCATGCCGTTAAATAAAGTGAAATTGATAAATGCATAACCTGTTTAGTTACTACACAGGGTTTAACGGTATATTCCTATCCGTCAAATAACTCCCCTTACAAAAAGAAAACCTATGCCCTGCACATGGATCTACCAGAGATTTTCCTCTTCCAAGGATAAATTAAGCAATTAAATCGTCTTACAAGGTAGCTAATCTTGCAAAAAGCATTAAAACCACACATACAAGGGTAAATCATACACAATCATATATAATATCAAATATTCATTCCTGAATTTCAAAGAACCAAGACAATATAGTTTAGAGTTCAATTCATCCTAACTATCCATCTAATGGAGGTTTAGTTCAAAGACATGATCATAACATCCATTACATCCATATTGAAAGTATCCATGAAAGTAGAGAAAGAAAAATAGAAAATTGGTTTTCCGGCGACTTCCACCAACAGAGTTGAATCCTCTCTTCAATCTGTGCTTTAATCACGTTTTCCACTTTCTCTTCTGTGTAATTCCATTTTTGGGCTCTCTCTTCTGCATTTTTTTTCGTGCGCGAACCCCTAGGATCTATTTATCGATTGGCATTGTGCCGCACACACACTAAAATTTGCGCATACGGATGTGTATTGACGCCTACGTGCCAACTCTTTGTGTGTTGGGCAACTTGGAACTTTTTTGCAAACCTTAGGAGTTCATGCCTTGGCGCCTAGGCGCCAACTCATTGGAAGCTTTGTGTTTGTTGAATTGTGCTGGAGTCTTGGCAAGGGCACGTAGGGTGGCACCTGGGCGCCATCCACCTGCCTCGTGACTTGGTCTCGATCCGCATTCCACTCGTCCGCATGCCTTCATATGTCCCGTCCTTCTTGCAAAAATTGAAAAAACTAAATAGATGAACTAAAAATGTCTAATTATTGCTAAAAATTCATAAAAACTAAATAATTCTCTGCAAATGCAAAGAGAGTGAAAATTAAGCTAAATTGATGCAAACTAAGCCTAATCTCTCAGACTAACGCACAAATAAAGTCTGGAATGGGCCATGATAACTTGTATTTTTACGAGTTATCACACCCCCAAACTTAAATGTTGCTAGTCCTCGAGCAACACATGCAAACACAATGAATAAATGAATGAATGCAGACACTGTCAACTCCGTTTGCTTCCTGTTATGATTTGATCAATCCACTTATCTATTTCACAAGTTTAAGATTAATCTAACTTGAAAAATCCTCCATTATAGAAAACAAGGCATGTCTTGTCATTCTCAAACCAAGTCACATGTGGGTGCCAAACTTTTCTAATACATGATCGTAAGTCAACATGTTAATCTTTCACTTGATCAGAAAATTGGTTAGAAAATCAATGAAAGTAGGCGAACCAAGGTTTAAGCTGAACTAATTAGTCACAGAAAATAATAATAAGTCACTTGATTCCATTTTTTACCAACTGCATATTCTTTTTCCCCCAAAACTTTTTGCAAAAATTCTCATCACCATATTTCAGGATGTCTTGAGATCTATTTTTTTGGGGCTCCCCTCACCATATTTCAGGGTATCTGGGGAGAATTTTGATTTTAAAGCATTATTACTGTGATTGTCCTTTGCTTTTTTACACGAACCTTGTCATTTGTTGATGCCAAGTCCCGGTTACTCAGCTTAGGTCATCCACCCCCTTTTTCTTTTTTTTTATTTTGTTAGGGGTGCTGAACATGCCTGTGTGATTTATGTGAAATAATATCATTTTTGAACCCATTAAAGTACTTAGTCAACATTTAATTAATTCGGTTCTCATCATGTTAGTCTGGAAGATATACATGTAATTGAATTAGAGCAATGAATTATAAAATCCTTTTAATTCTTTTACATGTCAATTTCAACTTGCTTTCATACTTAGTTCTTAATTTGAATTGCCCATTCTTTCATGAATTCAATTTCAAGTCAACATTAACCACAACCCTACACATTTTCAATAAGATGGATTGAAACAAAGATAACTTTCATTAGCTGGAATTGACATAAGCAATGTAAACATGAAATAAAACTTAAAAAACCTATGTTTGAGAATTATACAGCCCCCAAACTTGAGAGATGCATTGTCCTCAATGCATTATGACCTAGAATGACCTAATAAAGAAAATACAATGAAAAGTAAAAATAAAAAATAAAAAAATAAAAAAATGAAAGGACCGGGACTCCTTCAAGAATCAGACTCGGTGGTGTCCTCATCCTCGCTGTAGTCTGGTTGGGGCTGGGATGGCTGTCCGAAGCAGGCTCTGACCTCTGGTGGCGTCGACGGGAAAGGCAGGAGGGTGGAGACGTCGATCTGGCGGTCCTCCGCAATTCGTTGTAAGTAGGCCTCCATCGCCCTGTCATGCTGACGCCTATACCTGGCTTAGGCCACGACCGAGTTCTCCAGGTTAGTTAGCCGCTCGCCCGTGGATAGCAGCTGCGAGGAGGGACCTGCGGGTGGAGCTTCTCTGGGGCACAACGTGGCAGTGCTGACCCGGGGCTGGGTGCGGTAGGAGAGGTCGTCGATGATTGCCTGACAGTTCAGGACCTCCTCCGTCTGCTCCCATCTGATGTCGGCCTTCTTGCACAGCCTGGTGATAAGTGAAGGGAAGTAGTAGTTGCCCCGGGGTGCAGTCGCGCAGGCACAGATCTGCTGGTAGATAAGCCGACCCATGTTGATCATCATGCTGCTGTAAATGGCATAGAGAAGCAGCGCTCTATCCATCGTCACCTCACTGACGTGGGTCGATGGCATCGTCCGGGTTAAGATGAAATGGAAGAACATCCGCCCGTCATACATCATCTCGCTGCGCTTGAAAGACGTGAGCTGTCCTCCCATAAACTTTGATGTCGGAGGCCGTTTGCAGAGATGCATGGTGTTGGAGACATCTCGGTCTTCTCTCGCCAAAAATACCTCGTACTGGTCCGGGCGATCAAAAGAACACAACCCATAGTAGGAGTTGATTGCCTCAGTATGGAATTGGACGATCTTGCCCCGGACCTTCACCCTACCCTGCCCATGTTCCACCGTATTAGCGTAGAACTCTTTTACCACTGGGACGATCGTAGACTCTGGCTGTGTGAGGAATTTCTGCTAACCTCGAGCATTCAATGCATTGATGAAATTATCAGAAAAAGAAGTAATCTTGATTCCCCTCTCCGAAATCAAATGCCGCTTTTGGAGCGAATCTGTGTACCGCTTAAACGCCTAAGTGGACACGAATCGGTTGGCATCAAATTCTATGGGTTCCTGAACCTTCTTCCTCTTTGCAGATGACGAGGAAGCCATGACTCCGACAACCGGTCTAAAATGGCCCTTGCAAGCAAAAATCAAAAGCAAACCACGAGCCAATCTCCGCAAAACAACCTCACGCCGATCAAGCACCAAATCAACACCGAACAATCCACAGAACCAACCACCCAAATCAGCCTCCAATCCGCCGAGTAATCCACAAAAACCAACCAATCTAACCCAATTCTCCACTCAACAATCACCAAACCACTTCAAAGTAATGAAACTGCACCAAAAATGGAGGAATTTTACCCACAGAAGCTTGCCACTTGAAGAATTTCACCCTTAGCTGTTTATGAACTGATGCCGGGCGTGGCGTATCGGTGCCTAGGTACCAATCTACTGACAGTGAGTTTTTGACGCCGGAAGAAGAAGATGATGATGGTTGGGCTCAAAATGGAGCCCAAATCAAGGGGAAAATGACGGGAAACCAAATGTGGGGATATTGCTAAGGATTTGTGGAACGCCCCGTTTCTAAATATTCACAATAACTAGTCAAAAGGGTACCATATGACCTATAAAAAATTTGACAGCATCTCCCCATAATATATAGGGGGTGGTATGTAGTACACAACCTGTTGTTGAAAATATGTGGACAATAAGCCAAATCTATGTTTTGATGATTAACAAATCAATTTGAGTAAGTTTTGGTTACTAATATGTTTATGGAAATGACTTAAGGTTATAAATTTGAAGAATATGAAGCATGACAAGTCAAGTCGATTTCCAAGTCGACTCAAGCATCGACTTAGGCCAAGTCGATCCCCAAGTCGACCCCAGCAGCGACTTGAAGACGCCATTTTCTTCCAGAGCTGAAATCAAGAATGAGAGGTGCCGAAGTCGCATCCCAAGTCGACTCCGCTTGCAACTTGAGGTGAAGTTGCAGAACAAGTTGACTCCAGTCGCGACTTGGAGGCGTTATTTCTGTCCAGAGTTGAAATCGAGGAGCAGAGCTGCCGAAGTCGGAGACGAAGTCGACTCCGCATGCGACTTGGGTGAAGTCGCAAACCATGTCGACTCCAGTATCGACTTCAGTTGGACAGGGTAGAAACTTCAGAAGCCAAATTGGGGATTAAATCGATTTCAAGATTCAAGACTCAAGGACTCAAGGTTTGCAAATCATGGAGCTAAAGGACATCAAGCTAGAATGATAACACAGTGGTCCAAAGAGATATAAATCAAGGAAGAAACAACCAAACATGAAGAAACTCAAGCAAGCAAAGCATTCCAAGGATTTCAAGTTCATCAAGCAAGCTGTCGAGGTGAAGTCGCACCCGAAGTCGACTCCACCTGTGACTTGGGTCAAGTCGAGGACCAAGTCGACCCAAACTGAAACTTGAAGAAGCAACGGACAGGCGAAGTCGCACCCGAAGTCGACTCCATCTGCGACTTGGGCGAAGTCGCACCCGTAGTCGACTCCACCTGTGACTTGGGTCGCTACGGTCGGAAAATTTTCGAACGTTGGCGCATTAAATGCGCGCCACCTACCTCCAAACGTTCGGATTCCCTCCATAATTTTAAAAGGCATTTAATATGACCGAGGAGGGTAGCTGAGAATCATTCAATGTGCGTAACTCCTATCTTCAAGAGCATTAAGTGATCAAGCCAACATTTAGAAGAAGAACTTTTCTTCCAAACTGTCAAGAGCTGCTTGCTGAATCTCTAAGTCTACACTACAAGTTCTTCTCTGCGCCAAAACTGCCTCTACACAACAGTAACGTGTAGAAACCTTCTTTTGTTATTACTTGTTGTATTCAACTTGTTTTAGCTTGGGTAGCTAAGAACAAGTGTAAGCAAAGTATTGTGTGATTGGAGTGGAACTCGTCACCTACTTGTGCTGTGTATCGTTGATGCCCCCTAGTGCTAGAATTTAAAAGAGAGCAGAGGCTCTGGTTGTATATGCCCCCTAGAGCTAGAATCTAGAAGAGAGTGGAGACTCTAGTTGTATTCGCGGAATACATAGTGAAACCCAAGTCACAAGGGGTGTGAGCTTGGAAGAGTGGAGTAGGGAGGTTGCCCGAACCACTATAAAATCTTGTGTGTTCATTTTTGTTTCTGCTCTTTACATTATTGCTCTCATTTTGTTTCCTCATAAAGGGGACTAGATTAATCCGGGGTAAAGTTTCTGTTTAAGTTGTAAATTTTTAAATACCCAATTCACCCCTCCCCTCTTGGGTAACTGCCATTAACTTGGGACCAACAAGTGGTATCAGAGCAGGTCTTTGAGTTATACCAAAGAGATCTTTTGATATGGCATCCCAATCGACATCCGTTCCCGCATTTGCCGAAGGTCAATCGTTTACTAGGCCACCATTGTTTGATGGGAACAATTTCGGCTATTGGAAGCTTCGTATGAAGCAACTCATCATGGCTACAGATATGGATTCTTGGATTGCAATCCAAGACGGTGTGACTTTGCCTATTGATGAAAGGGCTTCCAAATGGACCGATGAGGAAGTGAAAACTGTTAAGAGCAACGCCAAGGCTATGAATTCTTTATTTTGTGCTCTTACCGCTTCCGAATATGATAGAGTATCCTCTTGTTTAACTGCCAATGAGAAATGGGATATACTAACATCTATTTATGAAGGAACTTCTCAAGTCCAAGGGACAAGGAGAAATATTTTGATTGGAGAATTTGAAAACTTTAAAATGCTAGATACAGAAAATATTTCTGAAATGTTTGCTAGATTCTCTAAAATTACTAATGCTTTGAAAGGTCTTGGAAGGGCAATTTCTGAATCTGAACAGGTTATGAAGATTCTAAGGGCGCTACCCGATTCATGGACTCCAAAAATTACTGCAATAGAAGAAGCCAAAGACCTAAATACATTGAAGCTAGAACATCTTATTAGCTCATTAATTTCACATGAGCTAATCAAGAAAAGAAATGAAGATCACCACAAAGGCAAGAGAACCATTGCATTGAAAGCAGCACATAACTCGGATGAGTCCACCTCCTCATCCCATAACGACGATGAAGACATTGCATTGTTAACCCGGAAATTTTAAAAGTTCGTAAGGAGAGAAAAGAACTTTAAAGATTTCAAAGAAAGACCGCGAAAAGAGAAGAAGAAGGAGGCCACAAAGTGCTATAGATGCGGCGGTACGGGACATATGCAAGCTCAATGTCCTACACCGGAAGACAGATCAAAAGATCAACAAGAAAGGAAGGAAAGACATGAAAGCAGAAAATCCCAAAGGCCAAAGGGAAGAGGAATGTACGTGAACGAAGAAACTTCATCAACAAATAGTTCCTCAACCGATGATTTTGATGCGGCAAATTGTGCAAGAATATGCTGCATGGCGCGGATTGAGCAAGAAGAAGATTTGTTGTGTTTAAACACAATGGAAGTTTTGGAAGAGCAAACCACCTCAACCAAGTACACAAGTAATGAAGAGATAACTTTCAAAATTTTCTATTCTCAATCTACTCACTCTTCTATTCAAGAATGTCTCAAATGTGCTGAATTAGAAGAATTACAACATGCATATGATTCATTATATGAGGAAATCAAAAAACTAGGAAATAAGTTATCATTAAAGAGATAACAATGCAATTCCATTATTATTGTAAATGGAAAACTAGCTGAAAGTACATCAAAACTGAAAGATGAAAATGAATTGCTTTTGAAAGAAGTAGAGAAATCGAAAAAGGAGAATGAATCCTTAAATGAATCATTAGCTAAATTCTCTAATCCAGGAGAAAATGTAAAAATATTTCTGAACATGAGCTCTCAAACAAATAAAAGAGGTCTTGGATACTCCACATTTGAGCAAAGAGAAAGTGGCAAATTGAATGTGTCAATACTTGGGAAAAATTAAACCAAAACTGCACCTATCTACAAGCCCAAAGGGAAACATACTACGTGGACTAGAAGGCCAATTGTTGAATCCATACATACTTGGAGGCCTACTCCTAGATTACCAATGGCTTGCAATTTTTGCAATAAGATGGGTCATAAAGTCTATAAATGTAACTTTAAGAAATTATAAGACCATGGTGCAAAATTAGTTTGGGTTCCAAGAAACACGAGATTTCGGCTTTCTAAATTAGAACAACAAAGATTAAATCAGGTTACTAACCCAAATCGACCCATAAAATGGGTACCAAAGAGATAAGATTTATTTGCTCATTTTTCAGATATGTTTCAAAGTAAAGGCAAGCAACGTTTGGTTCATGGATAGCGGTTGCTCAAGGCATATGACCGGTGAAAGAAGTTTATTTCATAAACTCAAGCCTTGTAAGGATGGAACTGTTGCCTTTGGAAATAATGAAAAAGGTAAAATCAAAGGTAAAGGAAATATTTATAATATTTCAAATGCATGTATGGAAGATGTTTTATTTGTTAAAGGACTCAAGCATAATTTATTGAGTATTAGTAAATTATGTGACAAAGGGTATAAGGTTGTGTTTGAATCATCTATATGTAATGTATTTGATGGAGAACATATCATGTTTAGCAAAAAAAATATGGAAATGTATATTTGGTTTCACTTGATGAACTAGATGGTCAATGTCTAATGGGCATTGACAATGATCCATGAGTTTGGCATAAGAGGCTTGGACATGTAAATATGTCAAACATTAAAACCCTATGGAAAAAGAATTTGGTAGAAGGATTGCCTAAATTGAAATACGACAAAGATAAAATTTACAAGGCATGTCAATTGTCAAAACAACCTAAAATGCCTTTTTCTACCAAAAAGGAGATTTCCACCACTAGGCCACTTGAATTGCTACACATGGATCTATATGGGCCATCCGATATTTTAACCATTTGTGGAAAGAAATACGTGTTTGTAATATTTGATGATTTTTCAAGATTCACATGGGTAATTCTCTTAGCTAGCAAAGATGAAGCCTTCTCTATGTTTGCGACTTTTGTAAACTTGGTGCAAAATGAAAAACAATGTACTATTATGACCATTAGAAGTGATCATGGTGGTGAGTTTGAAAATAAACGATTCATAGACTTGTGTAATGAAAAAGGAATTCATCACACATTTTCTGCACCAAGAACACCACAACAAAATGGAGTGTTTGAAAGGAAAAATATAACTATACAAGAGATGGCTAGAACAATGCTAAATGAGAGTAAATTATCCAAGAAATTTTGGGGTGAAGCTGTAAGTACAGCTTGTCATGTGTTGAACCGAGTTACCATTAGAGCAATCTTGAAAAAGACCCCATATGAGCTATGGAAAGGTAGAAAACCAAATATTTCATATTTTCATGCTTTTGGTTGCACATGTTATGTTTTGAACAATGGAAAAACCAACTTGGAAAAACTAGATGCTAAGAGTGATGAGGCAATATTCCTTGGTTACTCATCAAATAGCAAAGCATATAGAGTCTTCAACAAAAGAAACCAAGTTGTAGAAGAGTCAATACATGTTGTTTTTGATGAAATTAACCCATGTTTCAAAAGAAAAGATGATTTAAGTGATGCAGATGAGATAACAAGTAGCTTTGAAAAACTGCATGTGGAAAAGCAAGAAGATTCCATGGAAGAAAGGGTAAGTGAAGGTAATAATTCCTATAAACCTCCAACTGATTTATAGTTCAAACATGCCCATCCAATTGAGTAAGTTATAGGGAATGTGTATGAAGGTGTAAAAACTAGAAGGTCAAAACAACACATTTGTGGACAATACGCCTTTGTATCCAAAATTGAACCAACCACTATTGATCAAGCTCTTGATGATGAAAATTGGATCATAGCAATGCAAGAAGAGCTAAATCAATTTGAAAGAAACTAAGTTTGACATCTTGTTCCAAGACCAAAAGATTGTACTGTCATTGGCACAAAGTGGGTCTTTAGGAACAAATTAGATGAAAGTGGACTTGTAGTGATAAACAAAGCTAGACTTGTGGCAAAGGGATACTCACAAGAAGAAGGAATAGATTTTGAGGAATCCTATGCCCCCGTTGTTAGATTAGAAGCTATTCGCATTTTACTAGCTTTTACATCTCACATGAACTTTAAATTGTTTCAAATGGATGTTAAAAGTGCATTTTTGAATGGATATATAAATGAAGAGGTGTATGTTGAACAACCACCTGGATTTGAGGAGACAGATCAATCTAAATTTGTATACAAATTAACCAAAGCATTATATGGCTTAAAACAAGCTCCAAGGGCTTGGTATGAAAGATGAAGCAAATTTCTGATTGATCATGACTTTTAAAAGGGAAAGGTAGATACCACTTTGTTTATCAAGTATAAAGAAAAAGATATATTGATTATTCAAATTTATGTTGATGACATTATTTTTGGTGCTACTAATGAGATTCTTTGTCAAGAATTTTCTGAGCTTATGCAGAAAGAATTTGAGGTGAGTATGATGGGGGAGCTAAATTTCTTCCTTGGACTACAAATCAAGCAACTAAATGAAGGAATTTACATCAACCAGTCCAAGTATATCAAAGAAATGTTGAAGAAGTTTGGCATGGAAAATAGTAAAGGGGCAAACACGCCTATGAGCTCAACAATTAAAATTGACAAAGATGAGAAAGGAAAAATAATTGATTTAAAATTATATTGAAGCATGATAGGTTCTTAATTATATTTAGCTGCTTCTACGCCCGATATATTGTTTAGTGTGTGTATGTGCTCTAGATTTCAATCATGTCCAAAAGAATCACACTTGGTAGCTGTAAAAAGAATTTTCAGATATTTGGTAGACACTACCAACATAGGACTTTGGTATCCAAAGGGCTCTAATTTTGATCTAATCGCCTACTCAGATGCGGATTTTGCCGGTTACAAAGTAGATAGAAAAAGCACTAGTGGAACATGTCAATTTCTTGGGAACATGTTTGTTTCATGGTTTTCAAGAAAACAAACTAGTGTTGTTCTATCTACGGCGGAAGCCGAATACATTGCCGCCGAGAGCTGTTGTGCCCAATTGCTTTGGATGAAACAACAACTTAGGGACTATGACATGGATTTTAAAGATATACCTATTAAATGTGATAATACAAGTGCCATATGTTTAACTAAAAATCCAGTATTGCATTCTAGAACCAAACATATAGACCTTAGACATCATTTTATTAGAGAACATGTAGAAAATCATGACATATGTTTGGAATATATAAGAACAGAAGATCAAATTGCAGATATATTCACTAAACCTCTAGCAAAAGAACCATTTTATAAAATTAGAAATGATATGGGAATGCTTGAATTAACTTAGCAAAGCACAAACTGAAGGGGATCACAGGTTCAGGGGGAGCAACCCCACCATTCTCATAAAATTTTACCCACTCTATCTCAATTTTTTGATACATTGACAAAAAGGGGGAGAAGAGATCGGGATTTGAGTCTAAGTAGTTTTGAGAAGAGATTGGGATTTGAGTCTAAGTTTTTTTTTACTGGTTTTAAGCTTTAAATGATTGTATGCATGTTTTTAACTTGTGATAAATTTCAAAATGCAAAATTAGCATGTTTTTAAGACATTGAAAGGTATACACTCAAATCAGTTTTTTCAATCATCAAAAAGGGAGAGATTGTTGGAAATATGTGGAAAATAAGCCAAGTCTATGTTTTGATGATTAACAAATCAATTTGAGTAAGTTTTAGTTACTAATATGTTTATGGAAATGACTTAAGGTTATAAATTTGAAGAATATGAAGCATGACAAGTCAAGTCGATTTCCAAGTCGACTCAAGCATCGACTTAGGCCAAGTCGATCCCCAAGTCGACCACAGCAGCGACTTTAAGATGCCATTTTCTTCCAGAGCTGAAATCAAGAATGAGAGGTGCCGAAGTCGCATCCCAAGTCGACTCCGCTTGCGACTTGAGGTGAAGTTGCAGACCAAGTCGACTCCACTTGCGACTTGGAGGCGTCATTTCTATCTAGAGTTGAAATCGAGGAGCAGAGCTGCCGAAGTCGAAGAAGAAGTCGACTTCGTATGCGACTTGGGTGAAGTCGCAGACCAAGTCGACTCCAGTATCGACTTCAGTTGGACAGGGCAGAAACTTCAGAAGCCAAATCGGGGATTAAATCGATTTCAGGATTGAAGACTCAAGGACTCAAGGTTTGCAAATTATGGAGCTAAAGGACATCAAGCTAGAATGATAACACAGAGGTCCAAAGAGATATAAATCAAGGAAGAAACAACCAAACATGAAGAAACTCAAGCAAGCAAAGCATTCCAAGGATTTCAAGTTCATCAAGCATGCTGTCGAGGTGAAGTCGCACCCGAAGTCGACTCCACTTGTGACTTGGGTCAAGTCGAGGACCAAGTCGACCCAGACTGGAACTTGAAGAAGCAACAGACAGGCGAAGTCGCACCTGAAGTTGACTCCATCTGCGACTTGGGCGAAGTCGCACCCCAAGTCGACTCCACCTGCGACTTGGGTCGCAACGGTCGGAAAATTTTCGAACGTTGGCGCATTAAATGCGCGCCACCTACCTCCAAACGTTCGGATTCCCTCCACAATTATAAAAGGCATTCAATATGAATGAGGAGGGTAGCTGAGAATCATTGAATGTGCATAACTCCTATCTTCAAGAGCATTAAGTGATCAAGCCAACATTTAGAAGACGAACTTTGCTTTCAAACTGTCAAGAGCTGCCTGCTGAATCTCTAAGTCTACACTACAAGTTCTTCTCTGCGCCAAAATTGGTTCTACACAACAGTAACGTGTAGAAACCTTCTTTTGTTATTACTTGTTGTATTCAACTTGTTTTAGCTTCGGTAGCTTAGAACAAGTGTAAGCAAAGTAGTGTGTGATTGGAGTGGAACTCGTCACCTACTTGTGCTGTGTATTGTTGATTCCCCCTAGAGCTAGAATCTAGAAGTGAGCGGAGGCTCTGGTTGTATATGCCCCCTAGAGCTAGAATCTAGAAGAGAGTGGAGACTCTAGTTGTATTCGCGGAATACATAGTGGAACCCAAGTCACAAGAGGTGTGAGCTTGGAAGAGTGGAGTAGGAAGGTTGCCCGAACCACTATAAAATCCTGTGTGTTGATGTTTATTTCTGTTCTCTACACTATATTGCTTTCCATTCTGTTTCTTCATAAAGGGGATTAGATTAATCCGGGGTAAAGTTTCTTTTTAAGTTTAAAATTTTTAAATACCCAATTCACCCCTCCCCTCTTGGGTAAGTGCCATTAACTCGGGACCAACAAGTGGTATCAGAGCAGGTCTTTGAGTTATACCGAAGAGATCTTTTAATATGGCATCCCAATCGACTTCCGTTCCCGCTTTTGCCGAAGGCCAATCTTTTACTAGGCCACCATTGTTTGATGGGAACAATTTCGGCTATTGGAAGCTTCGTATGAAGCAACTCATCATGGCTACAGATATGGATTTTGGATTGCAATCCAAGACGGTGTAACCTTGCCTATTAATGAAAGAGCTTCCAAATGGACCAATGAGGAAGTGAAAACTGTTAAGAGCAACGCCAAGGCTATGAATTCTTTATTTTGTGCTCTTACCGCTTCCGAATATGATAGAGTATCCTCTCGTTTAACCGCAAAAGAAATATGGGATACTTTAACATCTATATATGAAGGAACTTCTCAAGTCCAAGGGACAAGGAGAAATATTTTGATTGGAGAGTTGGAAAGCTTTAGAATGCTAGATACAGAAATATTTCTGAAATGTTTGCTAGATTCTCTAAAATTACTAATGCTTTGAAAGGTCTTGGAAAAGAAATTTATGAATCGGAGCAGGTCATGAAGATTCTAAGGGCGCTACCCGAATCATGGACTCCGAAAATTACTGCAATAGAAGAAGCTAAGGACTTGAACACATTGAAGTTAGAAGACCTTATTAGCTCACTAATGTCACATGATCTAATCAAGAAAAGAAATGAAGATCACCACAAAGGAAAAAGAGCAGTTGCACTAAAAGTCACCCATAACTCGGATGAATCCACCTCATCATCTCACAATGACGATGAAGACATTGCTCTACTCACACGCAGATTTCGAAAGTTTGTGAGAAATGAAAAGAACTTCAAAGACTTCAAAGAGAGATCACGAAAAGAGAAGAAGGAAGAGGCTACAAAGTGCTATAAATGCGGCGGTATGGGACATATGCAAGCTCAATGTCCTACACCCGAAGAGAAATCAAAGGATCAACAAGAAAGGAGGGAAAGGCATGAAAGAAGAAAATTCCAAAGGCCAAAGGGAAGAGGAATGTACGTGAACGAAGAAACTTCATCAACAAGTAGCTCCTCAACCGATGATTTTGATGCGGCAAATTGTGCAAGAATATGCTGCATGGTGCGAATTGAGCAAGAAGAAGATTTGTTGTGTTTAAACACAACAGAAGTTTTGGAAGAGCAAACCACCTCAACCAAGTACACAAGTAATGAAGAGGTAACTTCTAAATTTTGCTATTCTCAATCTACTCACTCTTCTATTCAAGAATGTCTCAAATGTGCTGAATTAGAAGAATTACAACATGCATATGATTCAATATATGAGGAAATCAAAAAGCTAGGAAATAAGTTATCATTAAAGATACAACAATGCAATTCCATTATTATTGTAAATGGAAAACTAGCTGAAAGTACATCAAAACTGAAAGATGAAAATGAATTGCTTTTGAAAGAAGTAGAGAAATTGAAAATGGAGAATGAATCCTTAAATGAATCATTAGCTAAATTCTCTAATCCAGGAGAAAATGTAAAAATGTTTCTGAACATGAGCTCTCAAACAAATAAAAGAGGTCTTGGATACTCCACATTTGAGCAAAGAGAAAGTGGCAAATCGAATGTGCCAATACTTGGGAAAAATCAAACAAAAACTGCACCTATCCACAAGCCCAGAGGGAAACATACTACGTGGACTAGAAGGCCAAATATTGAATCAATACATACTTGGAGGCTTACTCCTAGATTACCAATGGCTTGCAATTTTTGCAATAAGATGGGTCATAATGTCTATAAATGTAACTTTAAGAAATTATATGACCATGGTGCAAAATTAGTTTGGGTTCCAAGAAACACGAGATTTGGGCTTTCTAAATTAGAACAACAAAGATTAAATCAGGTTACTAACCCGAATGGACCAATAAAATGGGTACCAAAGAGATAAGATTTATTTGCTCATTTTTCATATATGTTTCAAAGCGAAGACAAGCAACGTTTGGTTCATGGATAGCGGTTGCTCAAGGCATATGACCGGTGAAAGAAGTTTATTTCATAAACTCAAGCCTTGCAAGGATGGAACTGTTGCCTTTGGAAATAATGAAAAAGGTAAAATCAAAGGTAAAGGAAATATTTATAGTATTTCAAATGCATGTATGGAAGATGTATTATTTGTTGAAGGACTCAAGCACAATTTAATAAGTATTAGCCAATTATGTGACAAAGGGTACAAGGTTGTGTTTGAATCATTTATATGTAATGTATTTGATGGAGAACATATCATGTTTAGCGGAAAAAGATATGGAAATGTATATTTGGTTTCACTTGATGAACTAAATGGTCAATGTCTAATGGCCATTGACAATGATCCATGGGTTTGGCATAAGAGGCTTGGGCATATAAACATGACAAATATAAAGACCCTATGGAAGAAGAGTTTGGTAGAAGGATTGCCTAAATTGAAATACGATAAAGATAAAATTTACAAGTCATGTCAATTGTCAAAATAACCTAAAATGCCTTTTTCTACCAAAAAGGAGATTTCCACCACTAGGCCACTTGAATTGCTACACATGGATCTATATGGGCCATCCGATATTTTAACCATTTGTGGAAAGAAATACGTGTTTGTAATATTTGATGATTTTCAAGATTCACATGGGTAATTCTCTTAGCTAGCAAAGATGAAGCCTTCTCTATGTTTGCGACTTTTGTAAACTTGGTGCAAAATGAAAAACAATGTACTATTATGACCATTAGAAGTGATCATGGTGGTGAGTTTGAAAATAAACGATTCATAGAATTGTGTAATGAAAAAGGAATTCATCACACATTTTCTGCACCAAGAACACCACAACAAAATGGAGTGGTTGAAAGGAAAAATATAACTATATAAGAGATGGCTAGAACAATGCTAAATGAGAGTAAATTATCCAAGAAATTTTGGGGTGAAGCTGTAAGTACAGCTTGTCATGTGTTGAACCGAGTTACCATTAGAGCAATCTTGAAAAAGACCCCATATGAGCTATGGAAAGGTAGAAAACCAAATATTTCATATTTTCATGCTTTTGGTTGCACATGTTATGTTTTGAACAATGGAAAAACCAACTTGGAAAAACTAGATGCTAAGAGTGATGAGGCAATATTCCTTGGTTACTCATCAAATAGCAAAGCATATAGAGTCTTCAACAAAAGAAACCAAGTTGTAGAAGAGTCAATACATGTTGTTTTTGATGAAATTAACCCATGTTTCAAAAGAAAAGATGATTTAAGTGATGCAGATGAGATAACAAGTAGCTTTAAAAAACTGCATGTGGAAAAGCAAGAAGATTCCATGGAAGAAAGGGTAAGTGAAGGTAATAATTCCTATAAACCTCCAACTGATTTATAGTTCAAACATGCCCATCCAATTGAGTAAGTTATAGGGTATGTGTATGAAGGTGTAAAAACTAGAAGGTCAAAACAACACATTTGTGGACAATACGCCTTTGTATCCAAAATTGAACCAACCACTATTGATCAAGCTCTTGATGATGAAAATTGGATCATAGCAATGCAAGAAGAGCTAAATCAATTTGAAAGAAACTAAGTTTGACATCTTGTTCCAAGACCAAAAGATTGTACTGTCATTGGCACAAAGTGGGTCTTTAGGAACAAATTAGATGAAAGTGGACTTGTAGTGAGAAACAAAGCTAGACTTGTGGCAAAGGGATACTCACAAGAAGAAGGAATAGATTTTGAGGAATCCTATGCCTCGGTTGCAAGATTAGAAGCTATTCGCATCTTACTAGCTTTTGCATCTCACATGAACTTTAAATTGTTTCAAATGGATGTTAAAAGTGCATTTTTGAATGGATATATAAATGAAGAGCTGTATGTTGAACAACCACCTGGATTTGAGGATAAAGATCAATCTAAATTTGTATACAAATTAACCAAAGCATTATATGGATTAAAACAAGCTCCAAGGGCTTGGTATGAAACATTAAGTAAATTTTTGATTGATCAGGACTTCCGAAAGGGAAAGGTTGACACCACTTTGTTTATCAAGTATAAAGAAAAAGATATCTTGATTATTCAAATTTATGTTGATGATATTATTTTTGGTGCTACTAATGAGATTCTTTGTCAAGAATTGTTGGAGCTTATACAGAAAGAATTTGAGATGAGTATGATGGGGGAGCTGAATTTCTTCCTTGGACTACAAATCAAGCAACTAAATGAAGTGATTTTCATAAACCAGTCCAAGTATATCAAAGAAATGTTGAAGAAGTTTGGCATGGAAAACAGCAAAGGGGCAAACACGCCTATGAGCTCAACAATTAAAATTGACAAAGATGAGAAAGGAAAAACAATTGATTTAAAATTATATAGAAGCATGATAGGTTCTTTACTATATTTAACTGCTTCTAGGCCTGATATATTGTTTAGTGTATGTATGTGCTCTAGATTTCAATCATGTCCGAAAGAATCACACTTGGTAGCTGTAAAAAAAAAATTCAGATATTTAGTAGACACTACCAACATAGGACTTTGGTATCCAAAGGGCTCTAATTTTGATCTAATCAGCTACTCGGATGCGGATTTTGCCGGTTACAAAGTAGATAGAAAAAGCACTAGTGGAACATGTCAATTTCTTGGGAATATGTTGGTTTCATCAAGCTAGAATGATAACACAGTGGCCCAAAGAGATATAAATCAAGGAAGAAACAACCAAACATGAAGAAACTCAAGCAAGCAAAGCATTTCAAGGATTTCAAGTTCATCAAGCAAGCTGTCGAGGTGAAGTCTCACCCGAAGTCGACTCCACCTGCGACTTGGGTCAAGTCGAGGACCAAGTCGACCCAGACTGGAACTTGAAGAAGCAACGGACAGGCGAAGTCGCACCCGAAGTTGACTCCATCTGCGACTTGGGCGAAGTCGTACCCAAAGTCGACTCCACCTGCGACTTGGGTCGCAACGGTCGAAAAATTTTCGAACGTTGGCGCATTAAATGCGCACCACCTACCTCCAAACGTTCGGATTCCCTCCACAATTATAAAAGGCATTCAATATGAATGAGGAGGGTAGCTGAGAATCATTGAATCTGCATGACTCATATCTTCAAGAGCATTATGTGATCAAGCCAACATTTAGAAGACGAACTTTGCTTCCAAACTGTCAAGAGCTGCTTGCTGAATCTCTAAGTCTACACTACAAGTTCTTCTCTGTGCCAAAATTGCCTCTACACAACAGTAACGTGTAGAAACCTTCTTTTGTTATTACTTGTTGTATCCAACTTGTTTTAGCTTGGGTAGCTAAGAACAAGTGTAAGCAAAGTAGTGTGTGATTTGAGTGGAACTCGTCACCTACTTGTGCTGTGTATTGTTTATTGGAAATATGTGGAAAATAAGTCAAGTCTATGTTTTGATGATTAACAAATCAATTTGAGTAGACTTAAGGTTATAAATTTGAAGAATATGAAGCATGGCAAGTCAAGTCGATTTCCAAGTCGACTCAGGTCTCAACTTAGGCCAAGTCGATCCCCAAGTCGACTCAAGAAGCGACTTCAAGACGTCATTCCCTTTCAGAGTTGAAATTGAGAATGAGAGGTGCCGAAGTCGCATCCCAAGTCGACTCCGCTTGCGACTTGGGTGAAGTCGCAGACCAAGTCGACTCCAGCATCGACTTCGAGGCGTCATTTCTGTCCAGAGTTGAAATCAAGGAGCAGAGCTGCCGAAGTCGGAGATGAAGTCGACTCCGCATGCAACTTGGGTGAAGTCGCAGACCGAGTCAACTCCAGTATCGACTTCAGTTGGACAGGGCAGAAACTTCAGAAGCCAAATCGGGGATTAGATCGATTTCAAGGTAGAACTTGAGTCAAGTTGAAGATCAAGTCGACTTCGATGTTCAACTTGGAACATATGAAGACTAATCCAAGTCCAAAGAAAGCAAGATGCATGAATTCAACTATTGTAAACAAAACATATTAGACTTGTTCATGAATACAAAAGATTCAAGACTCAAGGACTCAAGGTTTGCCAATCATGGAGCTAAAAGACATCAAGTTAGAATGACAACATAGTGGTCCAAAGAGATATAAATCAAGGAAGAACAACCAAACATGAAGAAACTCAAGCAAGCAAAGCATTCCAAGGATTTCAAGTTCGTCAAGCAAGCTGCCGAGGTGAAGTCGCACCCGAAGTTGACTCCACCTGCGACTTGGGTCAAGTCGAGGACCAAGTCGACCCCGACTGGAACTTGAAGAAGCAACGGACAGGCGAAGTCGCACCCGAAGTCGACTCCACCTGCGACTTGGGTCGCAATGGTCAGAAAATTTTCGAACGTTGGCGCATTAAATGCGCGCCACCTACCTCCAAACGTTCGGATTCCCTCCACAATTATAAAAGGCATTCAATATGAATGAGGAGGGTAGTTGAGAATTCATTAAGTGAGCATAACTCCCATCTTTAAGAGCTTCAAGTGATCAAGCCAATTTTTAGAAGAAGAACCTTGCTTCAAACTGCCAAGAGCTGCTTGCAAAATCTGTAAGCCTACACTACAAGTTCTTCTCTGCGTCAAAACTGCCTCTACACAACAATAACGTGTAGAAACTTTCTTTTGTAATTTCTTGTTGTATTGAACTTGATTTAGTTTGGGTAACTAAGATCAAGTGTAAGCAAAGTAGTGTGTGATTTGAGTGAAACTCGTCACCTACTTATGCTGTGTATTGTTGATGTCCCCTAGAGCTAGAATCTATAAGAGAGCAAAGGCTCTGGTTGTATATGCCCCCTAGGGCTAGAATCTATAAGAGAGTGGAGACTCTAGTTGTATTCGTGGAATACATAGCGGAACCCAAGTCACAAGAGGTGTGAGCTTGGAAGAGTGGAGTAGGAAGGTTGCCGAACCACTATAAAATCCTGTGTGTTGATGTTTATTTTTGCTCTCTACACTATATTGCTTTCCATTCTGTTTCTTCATAAAGGGGACTAGATTAATCCAGGATAAAGTTTCTGTTTAAGTTTAAAAATTTTAAATACCCAATTCACCCCTCCCCTCTTGGGTAATTGCCATTAACTCAGGACCAACATTGTTGATGCCCCCTACAGCTAGAATCTAGAAGAGAGCAGAGGCTCTGATTGTATATGCCCCCTAGAGCTGGAATCTAGAAGAGAGTGAAGACTCTAGTTGTATTCGCGGAATACATAGTGAAACCCAAGTCACAAGGGGTGTGAGCTTGGAAGAGTGGAGTAGGGAGGTTGCCCGAACTACTATAAAATCTTGTGTGTTCATTTTTGTTTCTGCTCTTTACATTATTGCTCTCATTTTGTTTCTTCATAAAGGGGAGTAGATTAATCCGGGGTAAAGTTTCTGTTTAAGTTGTAAATTTTTAAATACCCAATTCACCCCTCCCCTCTTGGGTAACTGCCATTAACTCGGGACCAATACCTGTTATTCATAAGCAATTCAAATTCATTTCAATATGTGACCTTCCACTCTATAGTTATATATTTTGTTTCTTCATATGATAAGGGCATTCATATGGAAGGAAATCGTTCAAATTTATCCATACACAACAAGCAAACCAAATGATCATATCTACATGCATCCACATAAATCATAATCCAATTCAAAATACTAAATACAATATGTTTGTCAAGGTCAAATCTAGCTCAATAACTGTCTACATAATACTAATGTCAAAAGAGCATAAAATTCCAATAACTTTAATTAGAGATGTTCTAATGATTTTCAAGATTTGGTCTTCCACCTGCCCCATCTTGAGGTTCCCCACTTGACCTGGGATCTAAAGAAAAAAAATAACAAACCATGTGAGTCTAAATAGACTCAGTAAGTAGATAATGGTTAGCACAAAGTGGAATAAGCAAAGTTTTGGTTGTGCATGTCATGATCAAAATAAAACATATGGGTCCGATACCCACTCCCAAGATCGTATGCATATAACCATGTATAAATCGAAGGACACGAACAATCCTCCACTCATGTCAATCAAGGGTCATGAACAACCCTCTCCTCATGTCAATCAGGGGCCATGAACAACCCTTTTACAACCAATCATTTTAAATAACACCTCATACATAACAGACCAGAATACATGTCACAAATCACACATACAACATCAACAAGGTTTACGTTCAATTCAATGTATAAAACTGCCACACGAGCATTTTAACAAACACATGATAGGCGCAGAAAGAGAAAACCTCTGGTTCGTACCCTCGTTTGAACCGAATCAACTAACATCACATTTTAAGAATACAAAAGCTGCTAACGAGTCCTCTACTTCATAAAATCACTCATTCACGGCAAATTCCCCATAAACCTTGCTTACCCTAACTGTTACGAACACTACGCCCCAAACCATGAATTTGTTGGGTGTCACGTATTCCCCCCCCCCCTGTTTCATATCATGTTTAATACGAGATTTCATCATTCAACCAAGGAAGGGCAGCATCTACTTACCTTAATCGTGATTTTCCCCAAAACAGCGACCCTAGGCTTGGATTGCAGAAACTCAGAGCTTCCTTGATTGGAATCGATGACCTTCAAGGCAGTTGGTAGAGATTTCTTGAAGAAATCTATAGCTGGATCGAACTGAATAGGAGAGAAAGAAAAGAAGAAATAGAGAACAGGAAGAGAAGAAGAGGGAAACGGAGTCGGGCGCAAATGAAAGATGAAGCCCTAACTCGCGGCTCCTCTTTATAACTGAACCTCCATCGAGTCGGGCCGAGCCGGAACATGGGTCGGCTTTAATCGCAATTTGTAATTTACTTTCCCACTCCTATGACTTAATAGTTAAAAATTTCTCCAGGGGCGCTGCCCCCTTCACCCCTGCAAGGGGCGCTACCCCCTTTACTCCCACTACCTGACCAGGCAGGTCGAACCCTGTACCTACTCTGTGAGGTGGAAAATAGTCATACTGCTCAACAATATCCATATATGTTCTTAATTCATTAACATCATAAATTCCTAGTAGCATGTTCATAAATTACCTCATAATAGAGAAGAGTTATAATGAAAATAAAATAAAATACCTGGTCCTCACAATTTGGTGTTGAAAAAACTAGATTTTTGGATGGATTTGATTGGATCTAAGCAAAGGAGAAAAGGGAAGAAAATGGAATGGTTGGAATGGATGGAATGGAGGGATGATTTCTTGGTGAAATGGCATTAGATTGGAGTTGAAATGGCTTGGAATCAATGGAAGATTGATTAGAGACGAGAAAAAGGGGTTTTCAGTGCTGGGGCGTAGGGTTTAGGGTTTAGAACCTTAACCCCGGACTTTATAAGGCGTCTGGGTCGTGCTGTCCACAACCCGGCGCCGGGGCGCCAGTTCATCATCCATGTTCTTCGTGATCATCATCACGGCGCCGGGGCGCCGATGTCTTTCATCGATTTTTTGAAATTTTTCTCCTAGCTGCTTCCAAGCATGATCTTTGTGAAATTATGCTCCAAATTATTTTCCTGAAAATAAAAATGAAAACAAAAATGCAAATCAAAATGAAAATGAGCAATGAGTTGCCTCCCATTCAGCGCTAAGCTTAACGTCCTCAGCCCAACGTTCCTGCTATTCAATCTTCTTTCAGTTTCGCCACCTCGAACTCCCTGCCATTCAGACTACAACATGGAGGCTTAGATCTAATCTTCACCCCTTCAAGTGGATCAGTTAGTCTCCTATAAAGACTATACAGGCGTTTGTCAGGATTTTGAATGGATAATGGTTCCAGGGTTTTACATTGGTCCATTGAGTCATGCCAAGTTTGACTTTTCGGCAGGTAGAATAGGGGCATTTGGATATGAAAATGTCCAGTTTTCTTAATTGTATCCCCTTCTATTCCGTCATTGGCTTTATTTTCCATGTCCTGGATTTCCACCAGCTTGATTAATCGTTCGAGCCTAATGTGATCAGCGAGTCGGTCTTCAGTATAAGCAGATAACTCGCGGTCCTTATTTGCAATCTCCTCTAGGTCCTTCTCACTACCAGTCGAGGAAAACTCTTGAACCTTTGAATTGACCATATCAATCATTAAGCAATCATCTGAATCAGTTGGGCTCTGTATTGACTTGAGCACATTGAACGTGACTTTTTCATTTTGCATTTGCATGGTTAATTCTCCGGCTCGTACATTAATTATTGTGTTGCTCGTTGCGAGGAAAGGTCGACCTAGAATTATTGGCACATCTTGATCTTCTTCATAATCCAGGATAATAAAATCAGCAGGAAAGATGAAGTTGTCCACCTTGACAAGGACATCCTCGATCATACCTTTCGGATATGTCGTGGACCGGTCCGCCAATTCCAACATGATTATCGTAGGTCGAGCTTCCCCGATGCCCAATTTTCTGAAAATTGACTTGGGCATGAGATTAATGCTGGCTCCTAAGTCACATAGGGCTCTCCCGAAGTATTGGTTTCCAATTGTGCATGAGATAGTGAAACTTCCTGGATCCTTGAGCTTAGGAGGCAGCTTCCTCTACACCATAGCGCTGATTTCTTCTATTAATGCCACCGTCTCGAATTCTGTCAACCGCCTTTTCTTTGATAGCACATCTTTCCTAAATTTGGCGTAGCTCGACATCTGTTCCAAGGCTTTGATGAGAGGTATATTGATATGTAGCAGCTTTAATACCTCTAAAAATTTCTTGAATTGGCCCTCCTTTTTAGTCTTTGCAAATCTCTGAGGAAATGGAGGAGGCTGATAACGCGTATTTTTACGAGTTATCATGGCCCATTTCAGACTTAATTTGTGTGTTAGTTCAAGAGATTAGGCTTAGTTTGCACTCTTTTAGCTTAATTTTCATCCGCTTTGCATTTTAGGAGCATTAATTAGTTTTGAGGCAATTTTAGCATTAATTAGGCAATTTTAGTTTATTTATTTAGTTTTTTCATTTTTTGTAGGAAGGACAGGACGTACAGAAGCAGAGCGGACGAGTTGAAGGCAAGCTGAGGCATCCAGAGGCACATGCCTTGACCATTTGCAGCACACACAGCTGACATGAAGGAGCAGTCCAGAGAGTTGGTGCCTAGGCGCCACTTCTCTACATGAAATCCAAGTCAGAAGCCACAAATCAGGTGGTGCAGTCCAAGGAGTTGGCGCCTAGGTGCCAATGCAAAAATTCCTATGGTTCCAGAATGTGTCTAAATGCGCAGCACACAGAGAGTTGGCGCCTAGGCGCAAGCTAGGGGCGCCTAGGCGCCAATACGCATCCGTACATGAATATTCCAGTGCGTAAGCTGCGCAAATAGGACTCTATATATAGTTCCTAGGGGTTCGCGCGTGCGAAGAGGAGAAGAGCAAAAAGGGGGGAGAGCCGTATACGAACTACAGTTCAACAGAAAATGGAAATCGAGATCAAAGCTTGGATTGAAGAAAGGAATCAAGTCCCGTTGGTGGAAACCGCCGAAAAATAATTTTTCTTACTCTTTCCAATTTTCTTTCTCTGCCTTATGGATACTTTTTATTTGGATGTATTAGATGTTAAGATCATGTCTTTGAGCTAAACCTCCATTAGATGGATAGTTAGGATGAATTGAATTCTAAACTATATTGTTTCTTGGTTCTTAGAATATTCAGGAATGAATATTTAAGCTTATATATGATTGTGTATGATTTACCTTTGCATGTGCGAGTATAATGCTTTTACAAGATTAGCTACCTTGTAAGATGATTAAATTGCTTGATTTATCCTTGGAAGAGGAAGATATTTGCCAGATCCATGTGCAAGGCATAGGTTTCGACCTTTGGGTAAGGAGAGTTGTTTAACGGATAGGAATATACCGTTAAACCCTGTGTAGTCATTATACAAGTTATGCACTTATCAATTTCACTTTATTTAATGGCATGTGAATATAGCACTTAAATAGGGTGTAATTAGCTTTATGTACTGTTGAAAAACATATATAAAGATATATGAACTTGGGCTAGTAAATCCATATACAATATATTTAAAAAGAACCAGAGCAATATAGTTTAGATTCAAGGATTCCGATCTATCCATCTGCCATCCCTAATCAGCAAACTCGCTTTTAGTATCCAGTAGTCTCGCGATCTCTACTCTGATTTCTTTTTGCAATCGTTAGCTTAGTTAAATCACAAAACCAGAATTTTCCTTCGATTGAAAGCAGTTAAGCTAAATAATAATTCCGGTTAACAATTCCTCGTGGGAACGATACTCTACTCACTCTTTATTACTTGACACGACACGTATACTTGCGTAAATAGTGAGCAATTTAATAGACATATACGCAACTCGTCAAGTTTTTGTGAGGCGGCCTTTGGTTTGTGCCGATTTCAGCATCCGGTTGCTTCTGGGTAGTATTTGGTTCCTTTGACTCCTGTGACTATTGAACCAGAGGATTAGTGGGTTCATTTACCGATTCTGGTGGAATTGCATCGGGTAACTACTTCCTACTACGCAGCGTGACTGCTTGAACCTGTTCTTTGCCTTTTCCTTTCGAGTTTTTCTTAGTGTTGCTCGGCAGTGAACCATGAGGCCAGTTATTTAAAGTTGAGGCCAGTTGGCCTATCTGTGCTTCTAAGTTTCTTTTCGTCGTGATTTGGGATTGCATGAATTGCATAAAGTGGTTTTCCATATTAGATTTCTTCTCTTCTCTCGGTGGTGGATTGAATTGCACTAGTCTTGCTGGTTGTTGCTATGGGGGCTGCTGTGAGAATCCAAGCGGCTGATTCGGCCTCGTCTGATTGTTCCATAAAAAGTTGGGATAATTTCTCCAGTCTAGGTCGTAGTTGTTTCCATACTGATTTGCTGAATTTTTTTGAAAATTTCTCACGTAATTAATAGACTCCGGATTGGAGGCACATTCATCACTGGGATGGCCGAATTCGCCACACCACATGCAAATATCTGCTACTGTCGGTTGTTGTGTTGTAGACCCCCAAGTGCACTGACGTTGGCTGGCCTGGACAAGTTCTGAATCTACGGGATAAGGTGTCGATGTGGGCTTTTATCGATGAAACGACATCCAGTTGGAGTAGAACCCTGCTTCGGCTCCTATCAGATGGCTGTTGATAGGTGTTGGCTGCCATGTTTTCAAGTAGGGTGTACGATTCTCGATAAATTTTCCTTAGCAGAGAACCATTTGACGATGAGTCCACCATGTGACGGGTGGAATCCTAGAGCCCGTTGTAAAAAAATTGAATTTGAACCCATAGTTGGATTCCATGATGCAAGCACTTCCGGAGCAGGTCTTTTGTGAAACCCTAACCCAAGTAAGCCATATGTATGCATTGAACATGTATTTGATGATTATTTATGAATCATGGAATTATGAAGGTATTTTATGACTTTTGCTAATTATGGCAATTAGGGTTATGGGTTAGCATTAATTATGTGATTAAGCATTTTGAGCCTAAATGAGATAATGGGTTTAGAATGAATTATTTGTGATTTAAGTATACAATTATATCATGAAAAAATCATTTTTCATGATTTAAAATAAATTATGGAAATAAAGATGGAAATTGTCAAGTATGAAGGAAAATATTGAAAAATTCATAACTCAACGCCTAAAAGGCGAATTCAAGTGAAATTTGAAATGAAGATTGTTAATATTAGGCTTGGTCTTATGGAATGAAAAGATTATGAAAATTCTTGATGAAATGAGAATTTTGAATTTTTTTTAAGTATATACTCATTTCAATCGTTAATTTCAAACGGCTATATCGGGAGCTAGAAAACTCGGATTGAGTTGAAATTTGAAACGGTTGAATGAAATGGTGAGATATTTATTTTGAATGGATTGGATTATGCATTACATGTTGGGAAAATACCTGAATTGAAAAAGGTGAGCATGGTCGACTAATACACCTCAAAAGTACTCTACATTTAATGCTAGAGTACAAAGCATGAGTGCATAAATTTAATGACATTTGAGGTGTCAAGTGCAGGCCATTTCTAAGGTATTTTATGCATTAATATAAAATGCAAATATCTAAATAAAATCCCAGCAATGAATGTTCATAATTAATGAAGCTATGAGTGCTCAAAAAGAGGATAGGAGATATGGACGTCCAAGTGATGACATTATTGGATTTTTGAGCAATTTTTATTTTATAAATGATGTGTTTATATGGATAACATATTGGGATGTATAAATAAGCATTTAATTATGTGAAAAAAATCCAAGGAAATTCGTGATTTGCAGCTGCCCATGAAAGGTGGAAAAATGGACAGCTTGTGTATGCAAATGACGTCCCATGTTTGATGCTGCTGCAATAATTTTTATTAATTTTTAAACACCAAATTAATACATGAATTAACGGATAATTAGGTTTATAATTTACCCTCAAAATATGGTTAATAAAAATGCGAGAAAAATTGGAAAATGGGCAGCAGCAAGTGACGTGCAATGGAGGCAAGTGGACGGTCAAGATGTAAACAGATTTTTGGAATTTTCAAAAAATAGTAAAATGCCAATTTATATGGCTGTGAGTTCACCAGCACATAAAGGGGATAGGGATGCATTCAATGGTGTGGAAAATGCCCAGCAAGTGGGGCCCACAGCTGGAGAAAATGCAGCCCCACCAAGTCAAGCACGTCCATATGTGTTGGAGAATTGGAAAATTTTCCAAGTGCTGGAAATTCTTCCCGAAGCAACAGCAGCTCACGTCCCCAACCTGGCCAGCAAGGAGGAAGGAAAATAGGAGAAAAAGAAGGAGAAAAAGAATGGGAGATTAGAGGAGAAGAGTAGCTCACGTGATTAGGGTTTGGAGAGCATCAAACCAAGTAAGTACATGGGTTAATTTGATTTGGTTATCTTGAGTTCTTGAACTCCAAAGTTCTAAATATGATGTTTCAACATGCTTTAAAGTGATGATTCAACAAGCATTTGAATGAATATGGAATGGGTTTTAGCTTGCATGCATGAAACTCCATGATTTAGATGATGGAAAGTGAAGTTTTGAATGATATATGATGTTGAAAAATAAATTATGGTCGGAACAGTAATTGGATGATTTTTGGTATGAAACTTTTTAAGAACAATCTTCATAATATTATTAAGGAACGACCAAATTTTTAGATTAAAAGGATATGTATATTGGAAATTAAAAATCCGTGAATATTAGCCCAAACAGGGTAAAACGGGTTACAGGATCAGCTGTAGAAAAGTATTTTTAATAAATTTTATACAAGGTTTTTCGGGATGAAAATTTTACAGAATGTAAAAGACATATTGGGGATAACATAAAAAAATTAAAAATGAGGTTTTGATGGGCGTAAATAGATCCCATAAATAACGTCATTCAGGCTGACTGGAAATGGAGTTTACTGTTCATAAAGGTAAAAATCCCCAAATAAATATTTAATGTTAATATTTCGTGCTGAAAATTTCATGACAATTAATTGATGAAGTTATTAAGGTATGGTATAAATTTCAGATCAAAAATACTTTATTTGATATTAATTCAAGATTTTAAGATTTCAGAACGCCTGATTTCAGCATATGTGGTTAGTTTGAGGAAGAAATCAAAAAGAAATATGAAACGTGTGTAGAAATGATCCAAATTGAGTTATGTGTTAAATAATTAAATATGGATCAATAAAAGTGAGATTATATGCTGAAATTTCGAATTTATATAATGACCTAAGGTTATGTGTCAAAGGACACGTTAAACGGGTTAAAAGTGGGTTCCAAACTAACTGTTTTGGAAACCTATGAAAAATGGATTTAAACCTCATAAAAATACCTTAAGTAAAGTGTTATTAAAGGTTAATTAACCCGCTGGAAAATTGGTTAAATTTCTGAGTTAAGAAATTTTAAGAAATGCATCATGGTTAAGTGCTAAATGAGCTTATGTGAAGGGATAATGATAAACGGGTGATGAATGATTTATGAAAAATGATTTTATGCAAAAATTCATGAAAATGAGATGAAATCCATGTTTATGGATCTTTTTGGAATGACATGTTATTAATCCAAAAGTTTGGATTTGAATTATGAAGTTTAGGCAATGCTATGTACATAGAAGAAACACCCGTATGTGTATTTTTGGAAAAATGGGAAAAATTGCAAAGTAAGCTTAATAAAGCTATGAATGATGCATATGGAATGAATTTTTATGATATTGGAATGAATACCCTAATTTTAGGGTTATGTGCATGTTATATGTATAGGCTATGATGTGTGATAGCCAAATGTGTGAAAACGGTGTTAATATATGCAAATTAAGCCATATATGTGTATGATGAATTATGAAGGATATATGCTAATGAAAATGGGTTGGAAAACTAAATGGAATGCAATGACAAGAAATGTATGAAAAACCATATTATGTTCATGTAGGCAAGGAAAAGAATGGACGGAAAAGGGATTATGGCGATCTCAGGTAAGCAAGCAAACTTTCTAAAATGCATTTTCTTTCTATGTGATTGATATGATTGAAATGTCTATGTTTATGCTTATGTTTTTACGAATGGGCAAGCACAAGTTTTGAATATGACGGCTTTAATGCAAAGCCATAAGATTTGAAAAATGATGACTTTAATGAAAAGTCTTAAGGTTTGCTTCATGGGAAGCAAGCGACACTTCTTAAGATAAATAATTTATCCTAAGTGTTGCCAAGGATGGGACTGCTTCATGCTAATGGAATTGAGAAATTTTGCTTAAGAGTAAGCAAGTTCTCTATGCTAATGTTTTAAGGATTTCATGTTTGATATCGATGGTTTTAAGAATTTGCTTTTGAGGAAGCAAGTTCTATATGATATGGTTCAACAGCGTTTTATAAGAAAAAGGGAATTTTACCCTTTTTCACAAAATATATTTGGTAAATGAGTTTTGAGTTATTTCTACAATAACTCGCGATAAACAATGATGAAAAAGATTTGTTTTACTAGGTCAAGATAATTCAATATTAAATTACGTTTGGACATAGTCCACATGTTTTGAAATGATATTTGAACAGTTTTGGTTTCCTTTGGATAAGGAAATCTATGTTGAAAATGTTGGAAAAATGTTTCTACGGATGTGTTGAAAGGGATTTATGGATGACCAACCTCCTATGATTGATTTCATAAAATGGTTTAATTTCAGGTTGCTTGATGACATGCAAAAGACTATGCAATTTTCCTCTATGTAAAAATGATTGATATGTGGATAATTATTAAATTTTTAGGTTATGGACAAGGGGATAGCATAATTGCATAACTTTTGTAAACAAAAGATTCTGAAATAGAAACCAAGAAAATATTAGAGGAAAATATGATTTATTTATGAAAATTCAAAGTATTTGAAATTCTTTTATTAAAAGGATTTTAAGATGTATTGTTTCTCAAACATTTCAAATGTTTATCAAAATATTTTACTCAAAACGTTTCTAAAGGAATTTAAGGAAGGTCATCCTAAAACTGGATTTCAAATAACAACTTGTTAAAGTGGGTGCGCTCGCTTACGAGTTGACACAGACTGCGGTCTGTGATGTGTTTTTGAAAATAATTGTTAAATATAGACTTCGGTCTAAGATTTTTGTGCATATGGATGCAGGCTGCGGTCTGTGATCCCGGTTTAAAAGAACATGGGCTGCCGTCTGTGGTTCTTCAAACCAAAACGGACTGCGGTTCGTCAGGATAACGTACGGTGCACCGGTACAAGGAATAGGCTGGTTGTAGAGCACGGTTGGGATGACCGGGGCCCACTCTACATAAGGCCAAGTCGCTAAGGGATGGCTGGAGTGCCAGCGGCGCCCTCCCTGAGATGGGAGCAGGATAAGTGAACAGCCGCCTGGCTAGCGTGTTGTTAAGGATTCTCTTCCAAAAGGTAGCATGATCACTTGCTAAGTGTCACTACTGGATGGAGAGAAATGCATTTGCTTATGTTTTATTTCTGAAAAGCCCAAAGATTGGGTTACGAAAATATGATTTTATTAAAGTATCCTAAAGGGATTTTTATGAAATGGTTACCCTAAAAGAAAGGAGTTTTTACACAAAAGTGTAAATAACAAGAATTAAAGGAAATGTGTTTATGCAAATGCATTCATGAAAATGGTTTTCCTTGTTTGCTATAAACAAGCCCCAAGACGGGGAATTATGAAAGGGATTTATGTTCATTTGTAAGAGAGCCTAAATAAAGAATGTTTTTGGACATAAGAATGTCCTTTGCCGAGAAAGGCTTATGTGATTGATGTTTAAGGACATATGAATGTCCATTGCCTATAAGGTTATGTAAATGATGTTTTGAGACATGAAATGTCTCTTGATTTTATGATGGCTTATGCGAATGATGTTTTGAGACATGAAATGTCTCTTGATTTTATGATGGCTTATGTGAATGATGTTTTGAGACATGAAATGTCTCTTGGCTAAAGGATTTTATGAGGGTTTATGTTAATGATGTTTTGAGACATGAGATGTCTCCGTTGCCTAAGTATTTATGTTGTTTTGGACGGAAAATGTCCACTGGCAACCGAATGATTTCATGTAATGGCTATGAACATTAAAAATGTTCATATAAGATTAATGAAAACTCATCATTAAAGGTAAAATGTATATGTTTTGCCTAAACAAGCCCTGGCGCGGCTTGTAAATGATTTTAAGAATGAATGCTTTATGAAAGCATTCAAGGACTTGAAATTGTCCTTATAATAAAGGATTTCATGATGGTATTTTAGGACATCTGCATGTCCTCAGGAACAAGGTATTCCCAATGTTTATGAAAAAGGTTTTCAAGAAGCCTTGCCCTAAAATGCTTGCTTACTGAGTTGTCACTCACGTTTTGTTTTCCAAACCCTTAGACAGGTACTGAGGAGACTCAGAAGGTTGCGAACCTCAGACATGGAGGAAGGTACATGATGATAGCCTTGAAGGCTATGAGGAATGAAAAAGCATAAATATGCTAAGGTAAGCTAATGTGTATGTGAACTTAATGAGAATATTAAGTTCTAAAAATGATTCAATGGTTGAATGTATGGATGTAAATTGTGATGCCTAAGTTAAGAAAACTTTCACGGCAGGAAGGCATGAAAAGATACTAGGTGTTTATGTATATCCGAACTTAGCTAGAGTTCTAAGTTCCATGTGAATTAATGACTGAATGTATGAAAGTAGGATTTATACAATGATTCAGTGTATAACGACAGGCATATAAAGGTTGTATGAATGAAATGATGATTTTTATTACAAGTGAAATGTCGCAATGTATGATGATTGTCATGTCAAGATTATGAATGATGACAGATGAATAATCGAAAAAAATTCTGGACATATTCCAATTAAAAACCCGCCGTGTGATCAGGGCAACAATCCTGATTCACATTTACCAATCAATAGATCTTGAGGTAAGGAAGTGACGTCTCGGTTCGGGGCGCCACATCTTTGAAGCGATCCCACACCTCTGATAGGGTCTCCTCTCCGTGTTGCTTGAACGAGACTATGTCCATCCTTAGCTTGGCTAACTTGGCAGGCAGGAAATATTTCTCTAAGAATTTCTGAGCCAAGTCGTTCCATGTGTTGATAGAGTTTGGGGGCAAAGAGTCTAGCCACTCTGAAGCTCTATCCTGCAGAGAAAATGGAAAAGTCTAAAGCTGCATTGCCTCGTCGAAGACTCCGTTCTGCTTGAACATGTTCAAAATCTGCAGGAAATTCCGCATATGGTGGTGTGGGTCTTCAGATGCTAGACCTCCGAACTGCCCAATGGACTGGAGCATCTGGAAAATCACCGATTTGATCTTAAAGTTGTTGGTGTCGATAGGAGGAGGTGCGATGCTAGTCTAAATTGCATTCTAGCCAATCGCAATGAGATCCCAAATGGGTTGGTCCAAATCATCTTGAGGTGGATGATTTGGAATCTCAATCCCTTAGTTCCCCTATTGGTTTGCGTGAACATTCTCGTCCTAGTTCTCGATTCGTTCCATATTATGTTGTTGGTTCCTAGCTTCCCTGCTCTTACTACGCCTTCTCAAATAAGTTAGTTCGAGTTCCGGATCAAAAGGAATGTGAAACCTCAATCTAAGACACGTGTACAAATGTAAGGACCAGGTATTTTATTTTATTTTCATTATAACCTTTCTCTATTTATGAGATAACTTATGAACATGCCACTAGGAGTTTATAATGTTAATGGATGCATAACATATATGAATATAGTATCTAGGGAACATATAGTGCATATATGCATGTATTATGATCTTAGCACACTGAGTATAAATTAAAATGTGTATGATTAGTGTGTCATTGTTAAGCACTATAACTATTTTTTTCCCTTCGCAGAGTAGGTACGGGGAATTAAATTACTAATTGCGACTGGACCCGACCCATGCCCCGACCCGACTCAATGGATTCTATTAACATAAGCGGCCCGCGCTCTAGGGCTTCATTCCCATTTCGCGCCCGACCGCGTTCTCTTCTCCTCCTCTTCTGGTTCTTCGCTCCTCTTCTACTTTCTCTTCCACTCAGTTCGAACCACCCGTGATCTCTTGAGGGAAACTATACTAACTACCTTGAAGGTCATAGATCCGAGTCCAGGAAGCTCCAAGGCTCCGAATTTCTGCAGTCCACATCTAGGGTCGCTGTCTTGGGAGGGATCACGGTCAAGGTAAGTAGATGTCGCCCCTTCTCGATTTAGTGATGAAATTTTATGTTAAACACGATGTGAGGCTAGAGGGAATGTATAGCTTCTAACGACTCCATGGTATTAGGCGTAGAGTTCGTAACAGTAAGGGTTCATGGGGAATTTACTTTGAATGCACGATTTCTGTGATGTAAAAGACTTCTTAGCAGTTTTTATATTGTTGGAATGTGACGTGAATTGAATTGCCCCAATCGAGAGTATGAATTGAAGGTTCTTTCATTTCGCACCTATCATGTGTTTGATAAAATGCTTGTGTGACAGATTTATGTGTTGAATCTGAATTGTGTTGATGTTGTATGCGTGGTTTGCGACGTGTTTCATTGTCTGTTATGTATGATGTGTTATCTCAAATAGTTGGTTGTAAGGGTTGTTCATGGCCCCTGATTTACATGAGGAGAGGGTTGTTCATGGCCCTTGATGGACATGAGTAGATGATTGGTTGTGTTGTTCAATTTGTGTGTATGGTTATATGCATACGATCTTGGGAGTGGGTATTGGACCCATGTGTATTAGCTTCATCACTATATGAGTATCCATCATTATGCTTATTTCCACTTTGTGCTAACCACTATCTACTTACTGGGTCTATTTAGACTCATATCATTTGTTATTGTGCTTTTAGATCGCAGGTCAGAAGAGGAACTTAAGGATGGGACAAGTTGAAGATCAAACATGAGAGACCCTAGCACAATATGTTGATTTCAGTTCTTTTAGATTTGTGCTCTTTTTTATAATCATATATGTAGACAATTATTTAGGCGGATTCGCTTTGACAACTATAATGTATTTGGTATTTCAGATTGGATTATAATCCTTGTTGATGCACGTATGCATGACTATTATATCTGTTTGATGTGTAAGGAAAATATTTAATGATTTCCTTCTATATGAATGTTCTTGTTATATGAAGATGCAAGTATATAAATAGGATTGAATGTTACAAATGGAAATGTTATGAATATCAGGTCATGTATTCCATATTACCCCTTGTATGTTATGGGGAGATGCTGCCGAATTTTTCTTAGATTGTGTAGTACCCCTTGACTAGTTCTTGAGTAATTCTTGGAATGTATTAATAAAATATATAATCATGAGTATGAAAACATGTGTATTAGAGGTTAAAGAAATGCAATTGTGCAATTAAACCACGTGAATAGTGCACGTGAATAATACACATGAATAGTGCATGTGAATAGTAACCGAGGTGATTAAGAGTTAATCACTTGGATTAACCTAATCACAAAAAGACAAAAGGATAATTAATCAGTACAGGATGAAATAGCAATTATTTTTTATATTTTAATCCAATTTTGGATTTTAGTGGAGAATTAAAGAAAAATTCATAATTTACAATCCGGGCGTTGGATTTCAATGAAATTTTTTATGGATGATTAAAAATTCATGATGGACAGGATGAGTGGTCCAAGATCTATCAAAAATTATGAATCAAGGGTCAAGATCAAACGTCGTTTGGAGATCAAAAATCACTTTTTACTTTAACATTAATATAGGTTTGACTTTTAATTATTTTTAATTACTTAAAAAGAAAATTATTAAATGAAAAATCTGCACATGTTCCAAGGCAGCTTGGGCGTGCAAGGGGGTTGATTTTTGAGCCAAAAATCTATGGCTCATATTTGATCTTATCAAGTGATCAATGGCTTGGATTAATTTGGATTAAAATATGCATTTTTAATAAGATAAAAATAATAAAAAGGGGCTGCATGAGGGGACGTCCAAGGCAGCAAGGGGGGAAGCAAGAGAAGCTGCACATGGCTCAAAAAATTTTCTTGGATTTGATAAAAAAATATAATTGGAAACAAATAGCTTGAGCAAGGGGTGTAAAATGCAATTTGATGAAAAATCAAGCACTATAAATAAAGAAGCCTTGGGACGCCCAAATGCATTCCAACCCAGCTCCATTTGAGCATTTTTTTACCCCCACCACGTTTTAGCCTTGAGGAGAAAGAAGAGGAGAAAGTTAGAAAGAGAAAGTGTGAGAAAAAGAGGGATATGTCCACGTCGGGTAAGTGATTTCTTCCCAAATTTCTTTTGGGGTTAAGTAGGGTAAAACTATGCTTAGATAATGCCTAAGTATGAGAAAATAAGTATGGTTATAATGCCAAAGTGGAATTATGCCAAAACATCGAAAATTTGGAGCGAAGATAGAGCGTTCGAGAAAATCATGTATGAAATGTGAAAATAATGCTCCAATATTGCTAAATGATGATATGGGATGAATATTTATGATAGTTATGATGTTGGAATGATGATATATTAATTTCATGATTTTTGGAATTAAGAATTATGCTTAAGTGAAATTATGTTGATTTTTAGTATATGGAGAAAATGATTTATTTAGCCAAGTTAATGATGATAAATTCAAAATGTATAAAATTTTCCATGATATACTAAGCATAAGCTATGTCATGGTATTTTTTATTTTTGGAACCCATGAACAGTAACCCACGTTGCTGTGAACAGTAACCTCGTGTGAACAGTGATTTGCTACAGTAATATGCTACAGTGATTTGCTACAAATAATTATGAACAGTGAACAACGAGATTTTGGAAAAAATTGAGATTTATTTTTATATTTATGAGGATATACGGATGAAATTTTTAAAGGATTTATAGATAAAAATTCATATAAGAAAGTAATGACCAAGTATATTTATAAGATTAACCTCTATAGAAATGAGGTAATGAATGATTATAAAGCATGCATGGGAAGTAAACTAAGACATGAAATGATATAGGTAAAATATCATTTTTTCTTGTATAGGAATAAGAAAGGAAAAGGTGGAGGACACAGACAGAGAAGGTAAGCAAGTTCTATTTTGAAATTACTTTTCAAATATTGCAAATGATTGCGAATATGATTATGAAATGCGTTTAAGGATGGTCACTCCTATAATGTTTGAAATGATAAATGTTTGTTTGCTTCTCAAATGATTTTTATCAAGTTTATGGTCATGTCATGCCGGCATATGTATGTATGAACATGGTGCACAAGGAAGAGGCTTTGGTGGAGGTAGTAAGCGGATCGGGAATCCCCCTTCACTATTGCCGAGTCGCAAGGGTTGTGTGCTAGCGGCGTCCTCCCTAGAGGGTGGAGGCAAAGGAAAGTCATGTGTGAATGAATGCATTGCATTTTTATGAAATGCATAAGTATGAAATGGTTTACATGATGTTTTATCGAAACAATGTTTCAAAAAGGGATGGTGCAAATAATTCTCTATATGAGAATGACAAATCACCTGGTGTAAGAGGTATATAATGCCGGAAAAATCAAAAGTCATGCATGTAGGAGACCATGTAGGCTAATTAAGGTAAAGGACACAAGGTCCCCCTTGACGAGGCCAAGTCGGAGAGAGAGCTGGCGTATTGGACCATGCTATGTGAGATATTTCTTGGACTAGCTTACCCATACACGAAGGTCTATGTCAGGAATGGAAAGGAAGCATTTGCACATCCAATGTTTATGAAATGATTTTTACGAAAAGGTTTCTATTCCATTGGTAGTTGATCACTTGGTAATGTCTCCTATCAAATGGAAAGAAATGCATTTGAATGCAACGAAAATGTTTACTTGCCAAAGAAAAAGGCTTGCTTACTGAGTATTATTACTCATACGTGTTTTTAAAATGACAAATAGGCTATGGAGCTGACTCATAAAAGATGTCAGGTAGAAATGACCTGAAAATTTAATTGCAATTCTATGTATGCATCAAAAGGGACAAATGTATGATAATCATGTTGAAGACATGTTTTATGGATATTACAAGCATGATTGTACTTATGTGAATTATTTCAATAAAAAGAAGTTATGAATGGTTTTATGATAATATGGATGAGTTTATTATGAATAAAGTGTATGCTTAAGAGACAAATGAAAAGAAAAAAATTTTCTTGACGAGATCCAATTAAGAACTCGCCGCGTGATCAGGGCAACAATCCTGAGTCACATTTACCAATCGACAAGATCCCGAAGTAAGGACTAGGTGGACGCCTTGATTCGGGGTGCCACAAGGAATAATAATCTCCTTTCCCGCTCTGCCTCAGCGCATGCAAAAATCAGATTTACCTGCAAAGACCAATTCAATTGAACTAGCGGAAAAATCCTAAACTAAAAGAAATTATGAAAATAAAATATTCTACAGAATTATACAAGAAAGCAATAAAACTAACAATAATTAGCTAAACAAGTCCCCGGTAACGATGCCAAAAACTTGATGAGCTGTGTATATGCCAATTAAAATGCTCGCTATTTACGCAAGTATACGTGCCGTGTCAAGTAATAAAGAGTGAGTAGAGTATCGTTCCCACAAGGAATTGTTAACCATAATTATTAATTAGTTTAATTGCTTTTGGTGGGTAGAAAATTCTGAATTTATGGATTTAAGCTAAAGCTAACAACTGCAATAAGAAATTAGAGTATAATTCACGGAACTGCTGGATACTAGAAACGAGATTACTAATCGGAGATGGCAGATGGATAGCTCAGAATCCTTGAATCTAAACTATATCGCATTAGTTCTTTTTGATTGGATTATGTATGGATTTACTAGCCCAAGTTCAATAATCTCTATATATGTTTTCCAATACTATATAAAGCTAATTACACCATATTTAATTGCTATGTTCCCATACCGTTAAATAAAGTGAAATTGATAAATGCATAACCTATTTAGTGACTACACAGGGTTTAACGGTATATTCCTATCTGTTAAACAACTCCCCTTACAAAGAGGAAACCTATGTCTTGCATATGGATCTAGCAGAGATTTTCCTCTTCTAAGGATAAATCAAGCAATTAAATCGTCTTACAAGGTAACTAATCTTGCAAAAAGCATTAAAACCATACATGCAAGGGTAAATCATACACAATCATATATAATATCAAATATTCATTCCTGAATTTCAAAGAACCAAGACAATATAGTTTAGAATTCAATTCATCCTAACTATCCATCTAATAGAGGTTTAGTTCAAAGACATGATCATAACATCCATTACATCCATATTGAAAGTATCCATGAAAGTAGAGAAAGAAAAATAGAAAGAACAAGAGAAAACTGGTTTTTCGGCGGCTTCCACCAACGAAGTTGAATCCTCTCTTCAATTTGTACTTTAATCGCGTTTTCCACTTTCTCTTTTGGGTAATTCCGTTTCTGGGCTCTCTCTTCTGCATTTTTTTTTGCGTGCAAACCCCTAGGATCTATTTATAGATTGACATTGTGCCGTGCACGCACTGAAATCTGCGCATACGGATGCGTATTGGCGCCTAGGCACCACTGGCTGGTACCTAGGCGCTAACTCTCTGTGTGTTGTGAAACTTGAAATTTTTCTGCAAACCCTAGGAGTTTATGCCTTGGCGCCTAAGCGCCAACTCCCTGAATGCAGTTGTGACTTGTGGCTTCAAAAATCCTGGTATGCTAATCTGCATGTTGGTATGGTGGCGTCTAGGCGCCAACTCACTGGAAGCTTTGTGTTTGCTGAATTGTGCTGGAGTCCTGGCAAGGGCACGTAGGGTGGCGCCTGGGTGCCAATGGTTGGCGCCTAGGCGCCATCCACCTGCGTCGTGACTTGGTCTCGATCTGCATTCCACTCGCCCGCATGCCTTCATATGTCCCGTCCTTCCTGTAAAAATTGGAAAAACTAAATAGATGAACTAAAAATGCCTAATTATTGCTAAAAATGAATAAAAACTAAATAGTGCTCCTCAAATGCAAAGTGAGTGAAAATTAAGCTAAATAGATGCAAACTAAGCCTAATCTCTCAGACTAACACACAAATAAAGTCTGAAATGGGCCATGATAACTCGTATTTTTACGAGTTATCATGCCGCGACTCCAACCCCCACACGAGTAAATTTTAGCACGTGTCTTGTGCTATGTTTGGGGTTTATAAATACACATTTAGGGTTTCATTTAGGAGAGAGGGCATATACGAAGAAGCCGAAGAGAAAGAGGAAAGGAATTTCGATTCAAGAGCATCTGAACAGGAGATCCAACCTCGTTGGTGGAGACTCGCGAGTTTTAGCCTCTCTTATTCTTTATATATTTCCTTTTCTCTGTTGTTGGGAATGCATTCAAATTGGGTTTTAATGGGATTTAACTCCATGTTCATGAACTAAACTTCAATAGATGGGAAGTTGAGATGAATTGATGTCTAAGCTCTATTATTTTGGTTATTGATGATTTGAAAATGAGTTTTTGATTTACTGCATACTCATGCTGTGTGGATTTACTCTCGCATATGTCGTTTAATATTTTTTAAAGACTAGCTAACTTGTAAGATGATTTAGTTGCGGGATTTATCCTTGGAAAAGGAAAATTCAAGCAAGATTCATGTGTAAGACATAGGTTTCTCTCTTGGTGAATGGAGAATGTTTAATGGATAAGAATATACCATTAAACCCTATATAGTCATGAGCAGATTACATATAGATCAATTCCATCACATTCATTTGCATGGGAACATAACAATTGGGTGTTATGTAATTAGCTTTATGTGTGTTGGAAGACATATATAAAGATTATTGAACTTGGACTAGGAAATCTCTGCACAATCTAAAGAAAAAGAAACCAATTCAATATAGTTTAGAGTCAAGGATTCCCAACTATCCTATCTACCAACCCAACTTGATAAACAATTTTTGAATTCCTGCACTTTCATTAAACTCTCTTTTATTCCTTTTTACTTGTTTTGCACATTTAATTATATTTGTGAAAATTCTTTCCAATCACCAAAAGCAATTGAAGTAATTGATTGTGGCACCCCAAACCCGAGCGTCACATCCTGAGCCTTACCTCGGGATCATTATTGATTGATAAACGTGATCAAGATTGTTGCCCTGTCACACGACGGGTTTTAATGGATATTTATCCAATTAAATATGTTTTCTTAGGTATTTATTTCCTTCTATTTTTCATCTCATGCATATTTAGGTCATTTCCACTCAATAATTTCATAACTAATCATAATATTCACGATATATGTGGCGCCCCGAACCGAGCGTCCACATTTGTCCTTACTCTAAGATCGTGTCGATTGGTAAATGTGACTCAGGATTGTTGCCCTGATCACGCGGCGGGTTCTTAATTGGATCTCGTCCAATTTTATTTTCTTTTTCTTTCTTTTTCTTTCATCACATAAATATATACTCATCATCATTCATATATCATCATGAATCATCAATTTTTCATATTATTCATAACTTTATAATTTCATACAACCTATATCCTTTTTCATCATATGCCATTAGGGCATTCATTCATACATAAATCTACTAACCTTTGTAGATTTCTCTTTTCCTTTAGCAACACGTCTTTCATCACTTGAATTTTTCCTGCACCTGTCTAAGGGGGAAAAACATGAGTCGAAACTCAATAAGCAAGCATTTTTCATTTTAAATGCATTCCTCTACATTCGATAGAAGACACTTACCAAGTGATCAACTATCAAATGCACAGAAACCTTTTCATAAACCATTGGATGTGCAAATGCTTTCTTTCCGCTCCTGACATAAACCTTTGTGTGCGGGTACGCTAGACCAGGGAACATCTCACATAGCATGGTCCAATGCGCCGGCTGTCTCCGACTTGGCCTCATCAACGGAACCTCTCTTCCTCTTAATGCCTACATGGTTCCTACATGCATGACTTTTGATTTCTCGACATTATATACCTCTTACACCAGGTAACTCGTCATTCTCACGTAGAGAATTATTTGCACCATCCCTTAAAATCATCATTTTAAATTCATGCTTTCATTTCCAATCCATGTATGAAAATGCAATGCTTTCATTCACACATAACATTCATTCACACATAACCTTCCTTTGCCTCCACTGATAATTCTAAAAATTTTCATTTAATTTCATGTTAAATTCACATAAGTAAATATTAAAATATTAAATAAATACATGTTTTAAGTGAAATTTCATAAAAATTATATTTTTCATAAAATTCTTAATTTTGCTATAAAATGAGTCATTTTGCAATATTTTGAAAATATAAAATAACTACACATGCTAAAAGGAATTAAATAGGCTCACATTGAAATATGGGTAAAAATTATAAAACCACCTATTAGAAAAATCATACATACAGTTATAAATAATCTAAAATATGGTTATAAAACAAATTGTCAAAACCTTTTAAGATAAAAATAATAATAATAAATAAAGTCAAAAAGGGCTAAAAAGAAAAGTAAATTAAAAATCTTTGCAAGCTTATTAAAATCATTTTGACAAGAATTAAATATTTAAATCTGTTTTCGTTTTCTGCATGTGCACGGTTACTGCAAACCACCGCCGGAGCACCAGTTCGGTGCTCCATCTTCCCCAAAATGACGAACAACCCAACTCCTTCCCCACCGGCAGCAGCAGCACTTCCGCCACCTCCAAGCAGCCGAACCAAGCAGACCAGAGCCCATTTCAGCTCCTGCGACCCAGGATTACGCCCTCTTTCCCCCTGCAGATCTCGATCCACCCAATCCTCCATCTCCAGATCTCAAAATCTCCCAATCCTCCCCGACGCCTTTTGCTCTTCCTCTTCAATTCGCCTATGTTCTTTCCCGATTTCGCTATGGAAGCCCCGTCTTAGCCTCTCCCTCTCCCCAAATCCTCTCAATCGCTCTCCAAGCGAATCCTCGACGTCCGTGCTTCCGCGGCCACGGCGTCGGCGTCTCCGTCTCCTGCTGCTGCCGCCGCCCCTTCCGAACCTTGGCACGGAGCTGCTCTGAAGCCTTTGGCTGCGTCGATCGCCACGGGAGTGATTATCTGGTTCCTTCTTGTTCCGTCTGGCGTGTCGAAAAACGCATGGCAGTTGCTTGCGATTTTTCTTGCAACGATCGTCGGCATCATCACCCAGCCGCTTCCCCTCGGCGGCGTCGCCTTGATGGGATTGGGGGCAGCGGTTCTGACTAAAACTCTCACATTCACCGCGGCTTTCTCCGCCTTCGGCGATCCGATCCCATGGCTCATTGCTCTTGCCTTTTTCTTCGCCCGCGGATTCATAAAGACCGGCCTTGGCAACCGTGTTGCATATCTGTTCGTGTCTCTCTTCGGTAGCTCGTCTCTAGGTTTGGGATATAGCTTGGTATTCAGCGAGGCGCTCCTTGCGCCAGCCATTCCCTCCGTTTCTGCTCGGGCCGGTGGGATTTTCCTCCCGCTTGTCAAATCGCTGTGCGTTGCCTATAGCAGTAACGTTGGGGACGGGACGGAGAACCGGTTGGGCTCTTGGTTGATGCTTACTTGCTTTCAGACCTCGGTGATCACGTCATCCATGTTTTTGACAGCCATGGCAGCGAATCCTTTGAGTGCAAATCTCACTTTGAATACAATCAAACAGTCAATTGGGTGGACTGATTGGGCAGTCGCTGCAATCGTGCCGGGCTTGGTCTCTTTGATTGTTGTTCCATTTCTTTTATATGTAATTTACCCACCCACTGTGAAGAGCAGTCCTGATGCACCAAAGCTGGCGAGGGAGAAATTGGAGAAGATGGGACCCATGATGAAGAACGAGCTGATCATGACAGGAACCCTGCTTCTTACGGTTGGATTGTGGATCTTTGGTGGCGCTCTGAATACTGATGCTGTTACTACTGCTATACTCGGGTTATCTGTCCTCCTCATAACTGGGGTTGTAACATGGAAGGAATGTTTTCTGCGCATTTCTTCTTCCAGCAGATGTCGCGGACGAGGGAAGAGAATTTGGTACAGAAGCAGCCAAGGCAGGCGACGGCAATGCGGGAATCCCACATCGGATTCATGCTTAGAGAGAGGGCCCCTCACACGTCTATAAAACGCCTTCCACTCATCCCAAGGAAAAAAAACCCGAACACAACCCTCTCTTCTCTTGGGTGGGACCCATCTTGTGGGACCCCTAGCAAGGAGGTGGGGCCAAGCAATAAAATTTTCTATTACGTGGAGATTTTGCTCTCCATATTCGGGTGATGTAAATTTTATTTTATTATTTTATGCTTTGTAGAGTTTCGGACTTATTGTAGTTTTAATTTGTAGTTTTAATTATTAGATTAGATTTACTGCTTTATTTTATGCTTTGTAATTTTTAGATTAAATTTAATGTAATTCTCTTTCATGCTTTAATAGTTAAATTTCATAGCTTTTAGTGCTTTCTTAGAATAGTTTTAATTAAGTTGTTAGCTAATTATAATTTCTTTTAGCTTCTTGTCTCCCTTTCTTTTCTCTCCTCTTTCTCTCTCTTAATTTCTTTCCGTCTCTTTCTCTCTCTTCTCTTTCTCTCTCTAATTTCTTCTATTCTCTCTCTCCTCTCTTAATTTCTTTCCTTTTCTTTCTTTCTCTTCTCTTTCTCTCTCTTCTCTTTCTCTCTTGTCTCTTTCTCTCTTCTCTTTTTCTCTCTCTTCTCTCTTATCTATCTAATTTCTTCATCTTTCTCTCTCTTCTCTCTTCTCTCTTCTCTCTCTCCTCTTTCTCTCTTCTCTCTTTCTCTCTATAATTTCTTCTAATTTCTCTTTTCTTTTCTTTCTCAAACGTCTCTCTCTCCTCTCTCTTAATTTCTTTCCTTTTCTTTCTCTCTCTTCTCTCTTATCTATCTAATTACTTCTTCTCTCTCTCTCTAACGTCTCTCTCTCTTCTCTTTCTCTCTTCTCTTTTCTCTCTCTTCTCTATACCTTCTTTTTCTCTTAAAAACAATTCAAAACTACATCGCCTCTCTGTGGATTCGACCCGACTCACCGTTATTCTACACTATCACCCGCATAGTGGTAGCTTTAATGTGTTTCGGTTAATTTTAATTAAACTGGTGATCACAGTGCTCTTAACGACAAGCACTTGGTGCGCATCATCCACCTCTTGGGAGGACGCCGTCGGCACACAACCCATACGACTCGGCAATAGTGAAGAGGGATCCCCGATCCTACTTCCTCCACTAAAGCCTCTTTCTCATCATACAACACACATGTGCACATGTTCATAAACATAACGTGATATCAATATGCCGGCATAACTTTCATAAAAACTCATAAATATTCATCATTTCAAAATATTATAGGAATGACCACCCTTAAACACATTTCATAAAACATGTGAGCAAACAATTTGCAATCATTTTAGAAAGTTTTGCTTGCTTACCTCCTCAGTCCGTGTCCTCCACCTTTTCCTTCCCTTTTTTTTCCTATACAAGGAAAATGGATATTTTATCCATCCATTCTATGTTTACTTTCCATGCTTGCTTTATAACCTTTCATTACCTCATTCTCATAGAGATTAATCGTATAAAGATACTTAGTCATTACTCATTTATATAAATTTTTATCCATAAATCCTTTAAAAATTCCATCCATATATCCTCATAAAATATAAAAATAAATCTTAATTTTTTTCCAAATCACGCTGTTACTGTTCATAATTACTGTTCATGGCACTGTAGCAAATTACCCTACTTAACATCCAAAATAAATTTGGGAAGAAATTGCTTACCTCAAGTGGAGAACTTCTCATTTCCTTCCCATTTTCTCTTTCCTTCCTTCTCTCCTTCTCTCTCTATGGCCAAAACGTGTTTTGGGAGTGGAAATGCTTGGATTACTCAAGCTTGGAGTGCCTTTGGACGTCCACCCCTGCCCCCTATTTATACTTTTTGATTTTTCACATATTTGCAATTTACCCCCTCTTGCTTGAGGTGTAAATTTGCAAATGTGTTTTTTTCTAATTTTAAAAGGTGCATGGAGCATTGTGCAGCCCCCCCTAGGCCTGCTCCAGCAGCCCTATTGCAGCCCTATTTTTACCTATTTTTTTATTTTTTAAAATTAATTAATTTAGGCTAAATTAATTCTAGCCATTGATCTTTGATAAGGATGATCATGGGTCATTGGATCATGCCCCAAAAGTCCATGCTCCAGCAGCAATTGCAGGCTTTGCATTAATTTTAATTTAATTAAAATTAATCAAAGTCAAATGCCATTAATGAAAAAGTAAAATTACTTTTTCCATTTTCAAATGACATTTAATCTTGACCCTTAATTCATGATCCTTGATCAATCTTGGACCATTCATCATATCCATCATCATATCTTGGCCACCCATAAAAAATTTCATCTTGATCCGATGTCCGGATTGCAAGATATGAATTTTTCTTCATTTTCTTCAAAAATCAATTAAAAATACGAAAATTCATATTTTAATCCAAAAAACTTTTCTGTCCTGTAGTGGGAAGCTTCCTTTTTCGTCTTTTATGATTAAGTTAATCCAAAGTGATTAACTTAACATATTTCCTTAATCCCACATTTACTATTCACATTTCACTATTCACGTGCACTATTCATCCGAATTTCCTGCATAAGTATTTTAACCTTCATTTCCATATATTTCATATCCATCAATATATATTTCTCAAATATATTACCTAGGGTTTACAACCCTAGGGTTTTGTACACGTCTCAAAGATCGGGGTTCCACAATATATTTCAAACTTTCTCATAAATCAGATGTCACAGCATGTATCACCCATAAATGTCAACACAGAAACATCAAATTCTTTTACAACCATCCAACATAATTTTTTTTTCACAATCATGAACTTATAATGTTTTTCATTTCTTTAGTGGTCGACTCATGCTCCTTTGCCAGGTCTCTTCTTTCACCTGCCTATGGGTTTGGAAAACGAAAACGTGAGTCGAAACTCAATGAGCAAGCTGTATATTTTTCAGGCAATTTATTTTGCAGGCAATATTTTTCATTCAAAATATCTTGGAAAGCAATTTATACCTTTTGAAAAGGTATATCATGAAAATAGTCCTTGTACCTATCACAGGTACGACATGCATAATGCAATGTAAAACCGTGAAACATATCCTTCATAGGATGAAAGCTAGCTAGGCGACCATCCGTCCTTGTCTTCTTCCATCTCAGGGAGGGCGCCGCCGGCCTTTGGCATATCTTAGCGACTTGGCCACATCAAAGGGGGACAACCGGTCCGCTTATGCTTTTTAGGTGGACCTAGTACTTTGTGCACATGAAACATTCATAAAAACTATCTGTGGAACCCTGACCGTATACGCGTTGTTTTGACCGTATACGCGTCATTTCGACACTTGTAATTTTGAAGATTATTTTATGAATAAATAAAGATTCATGAACCTTATTGATGGACATGTGTATTTGAGGTTGAAATAATGCAATTGGGAATTTAACCCCGTAAATAGTACACGTGAATAGTAAACGTGAATAGTAAATAGGGGTTAAGATATATGATTAAGAGTTAATCACCTGGATTAACTTAATCATAAAAAACAAAATAGAGATTTAATCACTACAAGACAAAATAGCAATTCTTTTGGATATTTTAATCAAAATTCGGATTTATATGGAAAAATAGAAAAAAATTCATAAGTTGCAATCCGAAAGTCGGAATTCGATGAAATTTTTTATGGATGGTTAAAAATTCATAATGGACATGATGAATGGATTAAGATATGATTAAAATCACAAATCAAAGGTCAAGATTAAAGGTCAAATGAAAAATCAAAAAGTAGCATTACTTTAATTAAATGCTACTTTTGACTTTTTACAAAAATTAAATAATAAAAAATAAAAAAATTAAATGAAATGCAGCAATAGAAGGGGGCGTGAGCAGGGGTATTGATGGACATTTGACTTTGATCAATGGTTCAAATTCATCCAAATCACAAATCAAGGGTTTAGATTTAATTAGCTTAAAATTAATTATATAAAAAAATAAAAAAAATAGGAAAAATAGGCCTGCAAAATAGGGAAGCTGGATCAGGGCAGGGAGGCTGCACAAGGCTCTAAGAACCTTTAGGAAATTAGAAAAAAACACCTTTGCAATTTTACACCCTAAGCTAGAGGGGGTAAATTGCAAATTCATGAAAAATGGACCCCTATAAATAGAGGAGCAGGCCATGGACGAAATTTACAACCATCCCAGCTAAAAAATCACTTGAGCAACTTCATTTCCCATCCCCACACGTTTTAGCCTTAAGGAAAGAGGAGAATCGAAGGTTGGAGTGAGAAAAGGCGAGTTGAAGAGGCATAACTTCGCTTGAGGTAAGTGGATTCCCCTCAAACTTGTTTTGAATGTTAGATGAAGTAAAACCATGCTTAGATAATTCCCAAGCATGAAAAAATAAGTATAGATATAATGTTTAAATGGAATTATGCCAAAACATCAAAAATTTGGAGCGAATATAGCGTATTCGGCAAGATAGCATATGATATGTGAAAATAATGCTCAAAAATTGATAAATGATGATTTGGGATGTATGGTTATGATAAATATGATGTTAGAATAATGATATATTAATTTCATGATTTTTGGAATTAAGGATTATGCTTAAGTGAATTTATGATGATTTTTAGTATATGGAGAAAATGATTTTTTTGGCCAAGTAAATGATGATAAATTCAAAATATATGAAATTTCCAATGATATACTAGGCATAAGGAATGTCATGGTATTTTTTATTTTTGAAAAAAATATCAATTTTTGGAACCCATGAACAGTAACCACGTCTCTGTGAACAGTAACTCGGTTGAACAGTAATTAGCTACAGTGATATGCTACAGTAAACAGTGTGATTTTGAAGAAAATTTGAGATTAATATTTAATTATAAGGATGAAAATTTTGAAGAACCTATGGATAAAAATATCCACATAAAGAAATAATGCCCAAATAATATAGAGCATGCATGGGAAGCAGCTTGAATAGAAGAAATGAAAATATCATTTCTCCTTGAATAGGAAAAGGAAAAGAGAAGGTCGAAGACACCTCCTAAAAAGGTAAGCAAGTTATATATTTTGCAAATTATTTCCAAAATGCTTGAAATTGTTTGCAAGTTGCTTTATGAAATTTATTTAAGGTTGGCCATACCTATAACTGCTTTACATAAACTGAAGTTCATTTTGTGAAATTATTTATTAAATGCTTTTTATGAAATTGTTTATGATTTGCAAATATCATGCCGGCATGTGTATGATAATGAGCATGTGCACGAGGAATAGGCCTTAATCGAGGTAGTAAGCGGACCGGATGTCCCCCTCGCTATTGCCAAGTCGCTTAATAGGCCCAGGCCGGCGGCGACCTCCCTGAAATGGGAGCATGTATGGGATGGGCGCCTAGCTAGCGTCGCATCCAAAGGAATGTCATGAATGCTATGTATGCATTGCATTTGCATTTTATGAAATGCATGAAAATGATTGAAAAATTATGTATAGCTTGCTTACTGAGTATTATTACTTATCCATGCTTTTTCAACAACAGACAGGAAAAGATGATGAAGGCAGCATGTAAAATGACATGTAGTTTTGATGAAATATTGTATATGTAAATTTTATGTAAAGACAATGATGATAATTTTGAGATGGAAAGGAATATTTTTGTTTTATGAAACAGTTTTGGTTTATAACTGTGATATGTGAAATATATTTCATGTTAGATGAATGATGTGAATTTTTCATGTATTGATGAAAAAAAAAAATTCCTGCCGTGTGATCAGGGCAACAATCCTAAGTCACGTTTACCAATCAAAACGATCCCGGAGTAAGGCTTCTAGGCACCTCGGTTCGGGGCGCCACACTATCTTTAACATGCTAGCATGATTTTTCATTTAGAAATTTAGTAAAACATTATTTTTCATAACATTTATCAAAGAAATTTCGCAAGATCATATTGTAAAAAAAAGAATAATTTCAATACTTATTTAACTAAGGAATGACCATCCTTAAATACTTTCGAAATAATTTCAATAATCACATCAAAGTAGTTAGAACAAAAATTTCATTTATTTAAAACAATTTAGAAAACGAAATCATCTAAAAATTTGCTTGCTTACCTGTCTCACGTTAGCTTTCCGAATATGCCTTTTCTTTGCCCTTGCCTACATGAGAATAATATAACATTCATATATTTCTTTTGCTTGCATTCAACTTAGTTTTCCAACCCATTTTCATTAATATACATGATCCATTTGAATTTTCAAGTTGAAATGCACATATAGTACATACTTGTGCATTACATCGGCCATTACACAACATGTTCAATTCCACAAGTAAGGTAATCATTCAATCACTTAATAATCATTCAATAATAATTATTTAAAAGTTCAATACCTTCCATATACCATATTTCACTTATTTTCCAAAAATTTATACATCGGTGCTCATTTTAAGCACTCGTTGTTGTCTTAAGCCTCATAAATTAACCCCAAAATTTGAGATTATCCTTATGTATCTAATCAGCAATATAATAATGTAATTTATCATATTTTAATGCATTTTTTGCATTTAATCAATTTACATAAGTCATTTACCACTTATCCATGTCCATCTTTCCACATATACCCATTTAACAACAAATATATGATGCATTTCATAAAATTTTCCAAATCCGAAACTTAGTCCATAATTCATCATGATTAACATCCTTAATTAACACTTTATTTAGGGTATTTTTATGGAATTTTAATCCACTAATCATAGGATTCCAAAACAGCAACTTTGGACCCCGTTTTTCACACTTTCAACGTACCTTTTGGTACTTAAACCAAAATAGATTTATAATCCCTAATTTTCAGCAGCTAATCCAACTTTTCCTAACCCAATTTCAGGGTATTAACACATATTTAACATCCATAATTTAATTCCTTTTAAAACAGCAACTTTCATGTATATGTTAGGTATCCTTTTCACCTCATTTTGAATGTTCCTACACATGCCCTAAAATTCCAGATTTAAGGTGAACTTAATCAATCCATTTTAGATATTCAAAGTACCTTAGATTTAGAGTAATTTACCCTCTAAATCATCCATAATTTATTTAGGCAAACTTATTCAACATATATATCACAAAATCATGGAAATCAGGTTATATACATAGCCTTGAATTCCATTCTTTCTAAAATTCATAACTTGGACTTAAATTAACATATTTATTTCACTAAAGCCCGATTCATATCCTAATCATGACATTAATTCAAAACAGAAACTTAATACATGCATTTGGGATATTTCAAGATGGGTTTTCAACCCATATTCCACTCTAATTTCCATTTCAACTTCTTAAATCATCAAGATTCATCAATACTAGCTAATACTCATTTAATATTCAAATAAATGACATTATAAATCACCATTCAAGGATCCTTTATGAATCATATTCATATCCAAAAGCTTGGGGTAGAAAACTAAGAATGAAAGGGTCAACACATCATATATACTTACTTGGTTGTTGCAAACTTTGACCCTAATCAAATCAAGTTTAATTTTCCCTTTTTTTCCCTTTATTTCTCCCTCTTTCTTCTCCCTTTTCTTCCCTCCTTACTGGGATTTTTGGACGTCCCCTATTGCTGCCCTCTTTTGGGAATGCTTCCTTTGATTTTACTTCAAATGGGCGTCCATGTGTGCTTCAATATATATTTATAATACAGATTTTTTTGGGCCCACATTTAGCACATGATTTGAGGGAATTTTAATACATGTCTATACCATATATGTGCTGTCCAATTTGTGGCCAAATAAAATGCATTTTAAACAGATTTTAAATAATAAAATCTGCTCAAAATCAAGCTCATATAGCTGTCCATGGTGAGCACGTCACAATCCAGCTGCTTTTGCCATTTTTTCCACAAAGTTTGCAGCCCTAATTAATGGTAATTTATATATCCTAACTAGTAGCTAGCTGATCTACTGATTTAGCATAAAAAAAATCAAGGAAAAAATCCAAAAATTAGGCCCCTTGGACGTCCCCTTGGGTAGCTTACCTTGCTGCCCATTATTTACCCCATCAACGTGCTACTGATTATGACATTCCTTGCTGAAAATTTCCACACCAATTTATGGTAATTTATGCATCCTTGATCCCTAGCTACTTAGGTATATATTATATATGTAAAAAAAATTATAAAAGTCTAGGTTGAGGACTGCTTGGACGTCCATATGTGCCACATATGCTATGCTCCTTTGAGCTCCTCCTTAGCTTTCCAGCGTTAATGCAGAGATATTTTTATGGATTTTTCACACATATTAATGCACAAAATACACTGCATTTTACCTGCATTTGACACATATTTGGGGCCATTAAAAATGCATTTAATCCATGCACTATTTGCCTTAATTGCATGGTTCTTTGTGGTGCAAAAGTCAAATGTGTGCACCTTTTTCTATTCAGGCATTTTCTCATCATAAACCTTCCAAAATTTTAATCTCATGATTTTATATAATCATTTCAAATTTCATCTCAATCTGACTTTTCTAACTCAAGTTATAGCCACTTGAAGTTAAGGGTTGACTTTTGAATATAAATAATTAATTATCACACTAATTTCATTAGAATTTTCATAATCCAATGTCCCATAAGGTTAAGCCAATCATTACCTACTTTCCTTTCAAATTTCACTTCAATCCGCCTTACAGGCGTTAAGTTATGAATTTTCTAGTATTTTTCTACTTAACTTGATAATTACCATTTAAATTCTCATAAATCAAACCATATAATTTAAGATAATTATTCATGATATATTGATAAGTTTCAATTACCATCAAACTACCTTAATCCTATTGACCCATATCGGCTTATAATGATTACTTGAATCATTATTTCTAATCCTTAGCCCTAATTGCAATAATTTACCAAAATCACAAAATCATCCAAAATTCAATTAAATCACATATAAATCACATGTATATGTCCAATGCATACAATTGAGTCCTACATAGGTTGGGGTTTCACATTGATATAATTAGTTTAGACAATATCGTCGTGGGAACGATACTCTACTCATTCTTTATTACTTGATCGACACGTATACTTGCGTTAACATGAGTATTTTAATTAGACATATATGCAACTCATCAAGTTTTTGGCGTCGTTGCCGGGTATGTTGGTGCTAAACTCATTAGTGTTTCACATCATTTGCCTTTTGTGAATTTGTAAATATTTTATATATTTTTTCTATTGTTTTTATTTATTTTTGATCCAAATGTGATTCAGTGGTCTTATTTGTGCATAACTCAATGGCTTTGAATGCTTTCTATTGGTCAAACATGGAGTTCTCAACACCAAGCACTTTTGGTTTCCATGGGTTTAATAATGCACTGACACGTTCAGATCAATTTGCAGGTTTTGATTATCAAATGAAAGGAATGGATAATTCTTATTCAAGTTGCTGTGATTTGTGTGGAGGCGAAGGACATTTGTCAACCCAATGCGTGTATTACTCAGCGTCCGTGGGCTATCTTGGGCATGCAAATGATACACAGGACCACCATGGAGACTCGCAAACAAGGAATATGATGCCTTTAGATTGTCAAACACATGAAATAAAGGAGCCATTATCACCTGAAAACAAGCCATCTTTGGAAGACATGTTCATGCAATTCATGCAAAATCAGATGCAATTTAATGAGAACATGCAGAAAAAGGTAGAGCAATTGGCTACCACAATCCAATGCTGGCATCAAGAAGCTTCTTTCGGTCATATAGAAGAAATTTCAGAAGAAGATGAGTTGGAACAGGGTTGTGAAGTCACTCCAAGCATTAATGAAGATATATCAATCGATGCGATAGAGCAACTTGCACTTCAAAATGTGCTTGAATAGATAGTTGAATCAATAAAAAGCAAGGGAGTTGAAGAAGGGAGTAAGGAAGAAATAGAGGTGGTTACAGTGCCAAAGGTTGAAAATGATCACATTTCCACACCTCTACTATATTTTCCAAGAAACCAAGAGCAACAAAAATTGATCAGTCAATGGTCATTCTTGGAAAATATCTTCTTAAAGCCTACAATTGAAGACCCTAAAGAACAGCTCTTCTATAGACTCTATGAAATTCAAGAAAGGAGGCTAACTGATCCATTTGAAGAGGCTAGGGAGACATCTAAACTTCCATTACACAATCCGCATGAAAAGAAGTTCAATAGAGAGAGAATTGGTTAATCCTAAATGCGACGTCGAGCTAAGGACAGTAAACTTAGCGCTGAATGGGAGACAACCCATTACACTTTTTTGATTTTTTATCCAAGGCATGGTTAGAAGATCCAAAGCAAGGGAACCAAATAAAGATCACCATTTTTTTTGAAAATTGGCACGCAAAATAGAGTTTGATTCATTACTTGGTCAATTCTCTATGAATACATGTATTGTGATCTTGGAAAGCGTAGCTCAACGTAATTCAAGAATTGAATTTTATCAAGCAATCATCTCTCTTTTTTTGGGAAGAATAGAGCAGCTACAAAATTATGTGGGGGCATGGAAAGACCAAGTTGGGAAAATGAACATGTTGTGAGTTTTCAAGTCAAGTTGTAGTTTAATTGGATGAAAATGCAAAATTTTAAGTTATCATGGTCATTCAAGGAAGCACAAGCTCAATCAATGAAGAACAGAGCAATTGCAGCCCAACACTCGATGCATTCAGTTGAGAGTTTTTTTTTTAGGATGGAGCTCAAAGCCATTCATCTTTCATGGCAATGAAGGATAGGATTATCATGCTCAAATCTGGACTTTCAATCCACTTTCAAGTTGATAAATGATGGAATCAAGGAGTTTTAAGTTTATATTCATTATTCAAGACAAAATAATGCAGTTTGAGTGAGGCTTTGGCCTCAATTTTTTGCACTCTGGCGCTAAGTTTTTGCAGAAGAACATGTTGCAGCAAATTGGGATCAGAGAAGTGGCACTCCGGCGCCATGATCCGGTGCCCCAGCACTATAATTTTTCAAGAAAACAACATGTTGCAAGCTTTGAGTCAACAAGTCGTCACCTCAGCCTCAATTTTTGGCGCCCCGATGACGGCCCCCAGCCAGCATAAAAAAATAGCAAAACACGAGTTTTCAGCATGCAAACTTCAACTGGCCATAACTTTTGATCCCGGAGGAGTTACGGGTGCTACGGTATATCAATGGAAAAAATTTTTGAGCCCGTCGACATGAAAACCATGGTTTGCTTAGTTGATATCATTTTCAATATCAAAATCCTCCATTTTTGCAAATTTTGGGGTCGTTGAAGTTCTACGCAATTTTTTTACTGCTTTTAGTAAATCACCTATTTTATTACTATAAGTGAAAAGTGGGAGGTTTGCATCTTTCGTATATTTGTTGGCATGTGGATGTGCTTCTTGTGGGTAACCTTTTGGTTCTAGCTGTTCCATTATTTTGTTGTATCAATAATATGGCTTGAAACTTGAGTTGGATTGCCTGAGAAGAGCTTCTATGGAATATATTTGGGGTGTAGAGTCCTAGACATTTGAGCTTGCAGTGCACTTTTTAATATTGTGCTGCTCAATTTCTTCCTTCTTCCTATTTGTAACGTCACTCTCAACTAACTTCTCTTGTCATACACTATCCTTGTCGGTAAGTTATTTTTATTGCGAAGGCAGCTAATGCACATTTTTTATCAGTAGAGGAAGAATAAGGAGAAGAGAGAGATGGAGAGATGAGCATCCTTTCCATTCCGACGACTAAGGGAGTCACCAGTTCCTTTTCTTTCCTTTCCTTTTCCTTAGTTTTTCATTTCGATTTGCATATCATTTGCATGTGGATCTCCATATCATTGTCATTTGCATTTTTTTAGTTTATATGCATTGAGGACAATGCATTCCTCAAGTTTGGGGGTGGGTGCTTTGTTCTATTGTGTTTCTAGTCATGCATTGCATTTAGATGGCTACATTATATATGTGTGTTAGGTTGCATTGCATTTAAAATCTTGCCTGTGATAATCAGTTAGTCGCAATCTATCTTAAGGAATACTTACAATATTCAAGAAAACTCGAAATTGAAATCAAAATTCATGAAAACTAATTAATTTCATCCCGGATTTTCCTAGTTTTAGTGGGTGGAAAGAATTTCTCCAAGAAAATAGTAGAGAGCTCATCCCATGTATTGAAAGTGACGGGTGGCATAGAATAAAACCACTCGTTTGCCCTTCATGAAGAGAAAATGGGAAAAGTTGAAGGCGGATTACCTCACATGGGATATTTTGTACCCTGATTGTGTTGCACAGCTGTAGGAACTTAGTGATGTGTACAGTCAGGTTTTTCAGAAAGTAGTCCTGCAAATTGGTCCTGTTGAACCATCCGAATAAGCCCGGGATTGAGTTCAAATTTTCTCCCATCAATTTCTGGTTCCACTTGTTGGAAACAATTGATAAAATCAAATACAAAATATCCCAAGCATGTGTTTTGATGACTAAGAACACAATTTGAGTAAGTTTTATCTACTAATGTGTTTTGTGTTTTGTGTTTTGTTTAAGGATATAAAAATGAAAAATATGAAGTATGGCAGGTCAAGTCGATCTGCAAGTCAACTCAGACATCGACTTAGGCCAAGTCGATCCCCAAGTCGACTCCAGCAGCGACTTCAAGTGCCTATTTTTCTCCAGCGTTGAAATTGGGGACCAAGAGGTGCCGAACTCGCAGACGAAGTCGACTCCACATGTGACTTGGGTGAAGTCGCAAACCAAGTCGACTCCAGCATCGACTTCAGTTAGACAGGGCAAGATTTCAGAAGTCAAGTCGAAGGCCAAGTCGACTTAAGGTCAGACTTGAGTTAAGTTGAAGACCAAGTCGACTTAAATATTCGACTTAGAACATATGAAAATTAATCCAACTCCGAAGCAAGCAAGATGCATGAATTCATCCATTTAAATCATAATATATATTGGATCTGTTCATGCATACTAAGATTCAAGTTTCTAAGATTCCTAGACATGAAGCTAAAAGATTTTTTCTGCAAAGTGAGTATACTAAACTCCAAATAATGCAAATCTGAGAAGTAACACTTATGCTGAAGAAGTTAGCAAGCAAAGGACATTTCAAGAAAGTTTAAGCTCACTTGGCAAGTTAACAAGGTCAAGTCGCAAACGAAGTCGACTCCAGCATCGACTTGGATCAAGTTCCAGACCAAGTCTACCAAGAAGACAGACTTGGAAGCTGAAGCAATCCGAAGTCGCACCCGAAGTCGACTCCATATGCGACTTGGGTCAAGTCCAAGGCCAAGTCGACCCAAGGATCAACTTGAACAAGTGGAGCACAACCGAAGTCGCACCTGCAGTCGACTCCACCTGCGACTTGGAGGAATAACGTTCGAATTTTTTAACGTTGGAACATTTATTTCCCGCCAACCGACTTCATAACATTCAAAATTCTCCCTCCTCTATATATAGACACTCAAGCAAACATGGAAATACACAAGTAAGAGTTGGAAAAGAGAAAAGAAGTGCTACTAAGAGTTTCAATCCACTTTTCTCTACAATTGAGTGATTTATACACTTTCAAAGGAAGAACAAGCTTCAAAGTTGCGGTTTGCTTCAACGAAAAATGATTCGTTGCTTCTACAAATTCTTCCTCGAGCTGAAACGTGCTACACAAATCTGTAAAGTGTAGATTCCTTTCATTTCATTTTGATATTTAGTTTTTGGTGCTTGGTTTGAGTTTGGTTTTTCAAACCAAGTTATAGCAAAGTAGGGTTGTGATTGGAGTGGAACTCATCACCTACTTGTGCTATTTGTTGTACACGCCCCCTAGAGCTAGAATCTAGAAGAGAGCGGAGACTTTGGTTGTATATGCCCCCTAGAGCTAGAATCTAGAAGAGAGCGAAGACACTATTTGTATTCGTAGAATACATAGTGGAATCCAAGTCACAAGGGAGTGTGAGCTTGGAAGAGTGGAGTAGGGAAGGTTGCCCAAACCACTATAAATCTTGTCTATCGTTTTTCATTTCCGCTTTCATTATCTTACTGTTTTTCATTCGGCTCATTAAAGGGAATTAAACTAAACCGAGGTAAAGCTTCTAATTCAAGTTTTAAATTTTTAAATACCCAATTCACCCCTCCCCTCTTGGGTAATTGCCATCAACTCGGGACCAACACCACTATGCATGATCAAAATCCTCGAGGGTTCCAACGGTTCCGATCACTAAGAGTTACCCTTCTTGCAGGAGCGTTGTTCTCAGCCTGACCTTCCTCCTGCTCTTGATGTGGCGGGTTTGGAATGTTGCGTTCCTCCATGGTGTCTTGAGAAATTTGTTGCTGCTTGTAGTCACGAATTCTTCTCCTAAAAGAATGTTCAATCTCAGGGTCAGCAACAAAGAGTTTTTCAGCTAGTTGTTTTGCAAAGCTTCGAGTATGTGGGTGCATACAAAGATTAACTAGCTAGTTCAGAAAAGATAAGAACGAGAGATGGAAAGGAAGAAATAAAATAAAATAAAAATAAAAATAAAAAATAATAATAATAGAAAAAGAAAAGAACAAATAAAGTATTTAAAAATAAAATTTAAAGTAACGCCGAATTCCCCGGCAACGACGCCAAAATACTTTTTCGCAATCTCACCGCAAGTGTACGGGTCATAGATTGTAGTATATAAATTATCAATCCACAAGGAATTCGGGACTATAAACTTAGCTTTTAGACGCTTTCGTGTCAGATATGGAGAGAATATAGCAAATAAAATAGAAAAGTGGGAAGAGAATATTGAAAACTAGAATGAGTAGAGAAAATGAGAGTACGAGTACCTAGGGTCTAGGATTTCACATGCGTCTCACGGGTAGTGGTATAATTATTTAATCCAGATATTATTTGTTAAAGAAGAACAAACCCTAATTTATCCTTGCACCTTCTCTCAAAACCTACAAGGCATACTCTAATTTTCTTAACCACCTATTCTCATGGGATTAAGTTAATTAGAATCCATAAAGTTCTGTGGTTCGTTCATGGAATTCCTCAAGGTCATCATGCCTATTCTCATGGTCTTAGATTTCCAGGTTTAATATCTTGATTATCGTATATTAGGTTTCCACCTCTCGGTTCCATCACCTAATATATGGAATCATGCCAAAGTACGGGCTCATGTACAGAGCAAACATTAAAAATCACAAGATATTAAATTAACAACAATATCCATCATAAATAAATTAAAAACCCACATTACGCTACATTGTACGAATGCTACATCCTAAACCCTAGATTTAGGGCTTAGCCAAGCATGTTTAAGACCAAAATAAAATCAAAACCTATCTTAAACAAGATAATCAAAAACGGAAAAGATGGGAAAGCTTATTGGTTTGAAGCCTCCGATGGTGTATCGGCCGCTCCACGTAACTTGTCGGTCCGCCTCTTGCCCATGCTCACCTCCTTCTTGCTCTCTCACTCTCTCTCAAAATTCTGTCGTCAACTCTCTGCTCTCCCTCTACGAATCCCTAGGTTTCTATTTAAATACATTAGCTTGTGCAGCACACGTGCAAAAATCCATGCATACGAATGCGTAGTGGCACCTAGGCGCCAACTCCCGGGGATTTTTGCAACTCGGAACTCCTCGAAATACCTGTATGCTCATGCCATGGCGCCTAGGAGCCCCAATCCAGTGCCTGGGCGCCATGTGAAACCCGATCTAAGACACGTGTATAAAACCCTAGGATTGTAAACCCTAGGTAATATATTAGGGAAATATACATTCATGAGTATAAAAATATGTGGGAATAAAGGTTAAAATAATTATTTATGAAATTCGGATGAATAGTGAACATGAATAGTAACCCAACGATTAAGACACGTGATTAAGAGTTAATCACTTGGATTAACCTAATCACAAAAAGACGAAAAAGGAGATTTATGCACTAAAGGAAAAAATAGCAATACTTTTTAATATTTTAAGAAAATTTCGGATTTTAGTGAAAAATTAAAGAAAATTTCATAATTTGCAATCCGGACGTCGGATTGGGATGAAATTTTTTATGAGTGGTTAAAAATTTATGATGATCATGATAAATGGATTATGATCTATCAAAAATCATGAAACATGAGCCAAGGTTGAACATCAAATGGTAGCCCACTTTTTCATTTAATTTTTGATTTATTTAAAGTCAAATATCATTAAATAAAAAAATCATTTTAATTAAATGCAATGGTAATCAAAGTCCAACAAGGGGGCTGGACGTGCAGGGGCTGTGGGATTTTGAGTCAAATCCAATGGCCCACAATTGATCTTATCTTTAATCAATGGTTGAGATTAATTAGTTTAAAAATAATTAATTTTAATTAATTTAAAAAATAATTAAATAGGGATACTATAGGGGGACGTGAGTAGGGTAAGGGGGCTGCACAAAGCTACAAGTGTTGCATGGGATTTGAAGAAAAAAATTAGAATTTAATACCTCAAGCAAGGGGGTAAATTGTAATTTGATGAAAAATTGAGGATATAAATAGGGGCAAGGTGAGAACGTCCAAGGCACCTAATTCTCAACTCAAGCTTGAGAAATCCAAGTCTCCCCACTCCCAAATTCGTTTTAGGTTGTGAGAGAAAGAAGAGGAGAAAGTTAGAGAGAGAAAGTGTGAAAAGAAGAGGGATATCTCCACCTTGGGTAAGTGAATTCTGTCAAAATTTCTTTTAGATGTTAATAAGATAAAACCATGCTTAGATAATTTCTAAGCATGAGAAAATAAGTAAAGTTATAATGCCTAAGTGGAATTATGTCAAAACATCAAAAATTTGGAGCAAAGATAGAGCATTCAGAAAAATCATATCTAAAATTTAAAAATAATGCTCCAATATTGCTAAATGATGATATGGGATGAATTTTGATGACAGTTATGATGTTGGAATGATGATATATTAATCTCATGATTTTTGGATTTAAGGATTTTGCTTAACTGAAATTATGTTGATTTTTAGTATATGGAGAAAATGATTTATTTAGCCAAGTTAATGATGATGAATTTAAAATTCATGAATTTTTTCATGATATACTGACTAAGAGCTGTGTCATGGTATTTTTTATTTTTTGAAAAAATGCCGATTTTTGGAACTCATGAACAGTAACCAACACGTTATGAACAGTAACCTCGGATGAATAGTAACATAAACAGTAATCATGAACAGTATCTATTGACAGTGAACAACGTGATTTTGGGAAAAATTGAGATTTATTTTTATATTTTATGAGGATATATGGATGTAATTTTTAAAGGATTTATGGATAAAAATCCATATAAATGAGTAATGACCAAGTATCTTTATAAAATTAACCTCTATAGGAATGAAGTAATAAATGGTTATAAAGCAAGCATGGAAAGCAACCTAAGACATGGAATGGATGGATAAAATATTCATTTTTCTTGTATTGGGAAAAAGGAAGGAGAAGGTTGAAGACACCAACTGAGAAGGTAAGCAAGCAACCCTTTTGAAAATGATGATTTGTGAGCAAGTTATATGCTTTGCAAAATAATTTCTAAATGTTTGGAAATTTTTTCTATTTTATAAAATATATTTAAGGATGGTCATTCCTATACTGTTTTACATGAAATGATTGCCAACTTACTTATTAAATGCCTTTATGAAAATTTTATGGTTCATGTCATGCCGACATATGTATATATGAACATGTGCACAATGAAGAGGTTTTGGTGAAGGTAGCAAGCGGATCGGGGATCTCCCTTCACTATTGCCAAGTCGCTAGGGCTATGGCCAGCGGCGTCCTCCCAAGAGGTGGGGGCACATGGAAAGTCATATATGAATGAATGCATTGCATTTTCATGAAATGCATGAAAGGTTTATATGAAAAAGGTTTCAGTTCCGTTGGTAGTTGATCACTTTGTAAGTGTCTCCTATCAAATGGGGATAAATGCATTTGAATGAAAGGAAAATGTTTACTTGCCAAAGAAAAAGGCTTGCTTACTGAGTATTATTACTCACATGTGTTTTCAAAATCACAAACAGGCTATGGAGCTGAATCATAAAGGATGCCAGGTAGAAATGACCTGCAAATCTATTTGCGGTTCTATGTATGCGTCCAAAGGGACAAATGTATGATGATCATATTTGGATCATGTTTTATGAATATTACAAATATGATTGTACTGATATGATTATTCAATGAAAGGTGATATGATTAATCGATGATAAGTATGCTTATGTGATGAAAGAAAAAGAAAAATTTTTTTTTTGGACAAGATCCAATTAAGTACCCACCACGTGATCAGGGCAACAATCCTAACTCATATTTACCAATCAAAATCGGTCCCAGAGTAAGGCTTTTGGGCACCCCAGTTTGAGGTGCCACAGAAGATGGTATCAGAGCAAAGATTGGTAAATAGGCATGGAAAGAGAAAAATTAAGAATGGTGATAAAAAAGGAATGATACCACAGAAGTTAGGAATAGAGCATGGATTGATAGATAGGCATGAAAAGAAAGAACTAATGTCTAGATCTACATGTTTAATGATATTGATATGAAATGATATATATATAGATGTGTGTCACATATATGCTTGAATATGAATAATGTTATGTTAGTATTATAAGAATGTTATGATACTAACCAAAGTTTTGTGCATACAGAAAGCAAAAATGCCAACTACAAGAGCCGGAGCTAGGCTGAATAAAGGGAAGGCACCAATAGGAGAATCGGTTAGCCGACCCGAAGTAGGAGAAACCAGTAAACGGACCAAAAGGTTCGAGTCAAGAGGACAGATGTCAAGGACCCGTCAACGACGGGAAGAGGCTAGCTCTAAATTCCATGTAGAAAGGAGAGCTAAACAAGAAAGGCAGATAGAAGAAATGATAGCTGCAGCCGTAGAAAAGGCAATGTAGTAATGGGCAACCAAGGCCACCGATATAATGCAAGGTATGTAGGAAAGAAATCGGCAGGCCCCGCCACATGGCAATAATGGGGGAACACCTGGCCCATCGGCCAACCCCAAATTTTTTAGAAAAATGGAGGATAGCCTCCTAAAGGCTGATAGAAAGGCTACCAATGCTTTCCTTGCCCAACGACCCCCTAAGTTTGCTGGAAAACCTGACCCCATCAATGCAGAACAATGGATCATGGAAATCAAAAAGTTATTTAGAATCTTGCCCTGCAATGATTAGCAAAAGGTCTTATGTGCTACCCACCTGCTGGTTAAAGATGCTTATGAATGGTGCGAACATTGATGGTTACCATGCCACACCCAGAACGGGTCACGTGGCAAGAATTTTTAGAAGAATTTAATAAAGAATATCTTCCAGTAGGCTTACAAAGCCAAAAAGTGAAAGAGTTTGAGAAACTCTACCAAGGCAAGATGACGGTGACTGAGTATGCAACAAGATTCAATGCCTTGGTTAGGTATGTACCATGGATCGCCAATGTACCAGAAAATAAGGAACAGAGGTTCCAACCTGGGCTGAGACCCCAATTAAGGGAGGGACTAGCCCCATTACTAATAAGAGCTTAGACAGGCTCAAGAGCAATTCTTCTCAGCTCCCTAGGAAAATGGGGCCAAGAAAGGGAAAAATAAGAAGGTAATGGATGGAAAGGAGAAATCCAGTTCCAAGGGAAAGAGTACCTCACCTTGCAAAACCTGCCATAAGCACCACTCTGGCGAATGCCTCCGAGGATTGAGGAAATGTTTTAAGTGTGGTCAAGCAGGACATATGGCTCGGGAATGCAAAATGACCAAGTGCTTCATACGTGGACAAGTTGGGCATATATCATTCAACTGCCCGAACAAACCACAGGAGCAAATATAGAGCATTTGGAAAAATTATATCGAAAATGTGAAAATAATGTTCCAATATTGCTAAATGATGATATGGGATGAATGTTGATGATAGTTATGATGTTGGAATGATGATATATTAATCTCAAGATATTTGGATTTAAGGATTTTGCTTAAGTGAAATTATGTTGATTTTTAGTATATGGAGAAAATGATTTATTTAGCCAAGTTAATGATGATGAATTCAAAATTCATGAATTTTCCCATGATATACTGACTAAGAGCTATGTCATGGTATTTTTTATTTTTGGAACTCATGAACAGTAACCAAAACGCTGTGAACAGTAACTCGGATGAACAGTAACCTGCTACAGTAACATGAACGTAATCATGAACAGTGAACAACGTGATTTTGGGAAAAATTGAGATTTATTTTTATATTTTATGAGGATATATGGATGGAATTTTTAAATGATTTATGGATAAAAATTCATATAAATGAGTAATGACCAAGTATCTTTATAAGATTAACCTCTATAGGAATGAGGTAATGAATGGTTATAAAGAAAACATGAAAAGCAACCTAAGACATGGAATGGATGGATAAAATATCCATTTTCCTTGTATAAGGAAAAAGGAAGGAGAAGGTTGAGGACACCAACTGAGAAGGTAAGCAAGCAACCCTTTTGAAAATGATGATTTGTAAGCAAGTTACATGCTTTGCAAAATAATTTCTAAATTTTTGGAAATGTTTACTATTTTATGAAATATATTTAAAGATGGGCATTCCTATACTACTTTACATGAAATGATTGCCAACTTGTTTATTAAATGCCTTTATGAAAATTTTATGGTTCATGTCATGCCGGCATATATATGTATGAACATGGTGCACACTGAAGAGGTTTTGGTGAAGGTAGCAAGCGGATCGGGGATCCCCCTTCACTATTTCCAAGTCGCTAGGGCTGCAGCCGGCAGCGTCCTCCCAAGAGGTGGGGGCACATAGAAAGTCATATATGAATGAATGCATTGCATTTTCATGAAATACATGAAAGGTTTATATTAAAAAGGTTTCGGTCCCGTTGGTAGTTGTGGCGGCCCGAACCGAGGCGTCCACATAGTCCTTACTCCAAGATCTTGTCGATTGGTAAATGTGACTCAGAATTGTTACCCTGATCACGCGGCGGGATTTAATTGGATCTCTGTGGCGCCCCGAACCGAGGTGCCTAGAAGCCTTACTCCGGGATCGTTTTGATTGGTAAACGTGACTCAGGATTGTTGCCCTGATCACACGGCAGGATTTTTTTTTTCATCAATACATGGAAAATTCCCATCATTCATCCAATTTGAAATATATTTCACATAACACAGTTATGATCAAAATCTATTCCATAAACATTTTCATTGGAATAAAAATATTCCCTTTTCATCTCAAAATTTTCATCGTTGTCTTTACATAAAGTTTACATAAACATCATTTATATCAAAAACAACATAACACTTGGCATGCTGCCTTCATCATCATTTCCTGTCTGTTGTTGAAAAAGCATGGGTGAGTAATAATACTCAGTAAGCAAGCTATACATAATTTTTCAATCATTTTCATGCATTTCATAAATGCAAATGCAATGCATTCATAGCATTCATGACATTCCTTTGGATGCAACGCTAGCTAGGCGCCCATCCCATACATGCTCCCATTTCAGGGAGGTCGCCGCCGGCCTGGGCCTATTAAGCGACTTGGCAATAGCGAGGGGGACATCTGGTCCGCTTACTACCTCGACTAAGGCCTATTCCTCGTGCACATGCTCATTCTCATACACATGCCGGCATGATATTTGCAAATCATAAACAATTTCATAAAAAGCATTTAGTAAATAATTTCACAAAACGAACTTCAGTTCATGTAAAGCAGTTATAGGTATGGCCAACCTTAAATAAATTTCATAAAGCAACTTGCAAACAATTTCAAGCATTTTGGAAATAATTTGCAAAACATATAACTTGCTTACCTTTTTAGGAGGTGTCTTCGACCTTCTCTTTTCCTTTTCCTATTCAAGGACAAAGGATATTTCATTTCCTCTATTTAAGCTGCTTCCCATGTATGCTTTATAATATTTGGGTATTATTTTTTTACATAGATATTTTTGTCCATAAATTCTTCAAAAATTCCATACTTATATTCAAATATTAATTTCTAATTTTTCTCCAAAATCACGTTGTTCACTGTAGCATATCACTGTAGCAAATCTCTGTTCATCCGTGGTTACTGTTCATGGGTTTTCAAAATTGATATTTTTTCCAAAAATAAAAAATACCATGACATACCTTATGCCTAGTATATCATTGAACATTTCTTATATTTTGAATTTATCATCATTTACTTGCCCAAAAAAATCATTTTCTCCATAAACTAAAAATCAACATAATCCTTAATTTCAAAAATCATGAAATTAATATATCATTATTCCAACATCATATTCATCATAATCATACGTCCCAAATCATCAGTTATCAATTTTGGAGCATTATTTTCACATATCATATGCTATCTTCCCAAATACCCTATCTTCGCTCCAAATTTTTGATGTTTTGGCATAATTCCATTTAAACATTATATCTATACTTATTTTCTCATGCTTAGGCATTATCTAAGCATGTTTTTACCCTACTTAACATCCAAAAGAAATTTGGGTAGAAATCACTTACCCGAAGTGGAAAATCTCTCCTCCAACTCGCCCTTTCTCTCTCTAACTTCCTCTTTCTCTCTTAAAACGAAATTGGGGGTGGAAAATGAGCTCTTGCTCAAGCTTGGGACTGCCTTGGTCGTTCACCCCTTGGCCCCTATTTATAGTTTTTGATTTTTCACAAAATTAGATTTTACCCCCTTAGCTTTGAGGTATTTAATTATAAATTGGTATTTCTTTTTAATTTTAAAAATTGCATTGATCCAAGAGCTGACCACCCTATGCCTGCTCCAGTAGCCCTATGCAGCCCTATTTTTACCTATTTTTATTATTTTTTATTTAATTAATTTTTAAGAAAATTAAATCTAAACCCTTGATTTGTGATTTGGATGAATTTAATCCATTGATTAAAGTCAAGTGGCCATTTAATGCCCCTGCTCACGCCCCTGCCCTTGCTGCTTTGCATTTAATTTTTTATTTTTTTATTTTTTACTTTTTGTAAAAAGTCAAAAGTAGTATTTAATTAAAGAAATGCTACTTTTTGATTTTTCATTTGACGCTTAATCTTGACCTTTGATTTGTGATTTTTATCACATCTTAATCCATTCATCATGTTCATCATGAATTTTTAACCATCCATAAAAAATTTCATCGAATTCCGACGCCCGGATTGCAATTTATGAATTTTTTTCTATTTTCCACAAAAATCCAAACTTGGATTAAAATATCCAAAAGAATTGCTATTTTGTCTTGTAGTGATTAAATCTCTATTTTGTCTTTTTGTGATTAAGTTAATCCAAGTGATTAGTCTTAGTCCTTGATTACTATTCACGTGCACTATTCACGGGGTTAAATTCCTAATCGCATTATTTCAATCTCCAATACACATATCCATCAATATAATTCATGAATTTTCATTTATTCATAAAATAATTACAATATTACAAATGTCGAAATGACGCGTATACAGTCGAAACAACTCGTATACGGTCAGGGTTCCACAATCTCATCCAAATTTTTCTTTTCTTTTCTTTCATCACATAATATATACTCATCATCATTCATAATAGACTCATCCATATCATCATAAATCATCAATTTCTTATATTATTCATAACTTCATAATTTCATACAACCTATGTCCTTTCTCATCATATCCTGTTAGGGCATCTATTCATACAAAAATCTACTAACCTTTGTAGATTCCTCTTTTCCTTTAGCAACACATGCCCTTCATCTCTTGGCTTTCGCTATACCTGTCTGAGGTTGGGAAAACAAAACATGAGTCGAAACTCAATAAGCAAGCATTTTTCTTTCATTTAAATGCATTCCTCTCCATTCGATAGAAGACACTTACCAAGTGATCAACTATCAAATGCACAAAAACCTTTACATAAAAATCGTTTCATAAACATTGGATGTGCAAATGCTTCCTTTCCATTCCTGACATAAACCTTTGTGTGTGGGTACGCTAGCCTGGGAAACATCTTACATAGCATGGTCCATTATGCCGACTTCTCTGACTTGGCCTCATCAAGGGGACCTCGCGTCCTTTACCCTGATTAGCCTACTTGGTCTCCTACATGCATGACTTTTGATTTTCTCGGTATTATATACCTCTTGCACCAGGTAACTTGTCATTCTCATTTAGAGAATTATTTGCACCATCCCTTTAAAACATCATTTCAAATCCATGCTTTCCTTTTCAATCCATGTATGAAAATGCAATGCATTCATTCACACATAACATTCCTTTGCCTCCACCTCTTGGGAGGACGCCTCCACCTTGCAAAACCTGCCATAAGCACCACTCTGGCGACTGCCTCCAAGGATTGAGGAAATGTTTTAAGTGTGGTCAAGCGGGACATATGGCTTGGGAATGCAAAACGACCAAGTGCTTCATACGTGGCCAAGTTGGGCATATATCATTCAACTGCCCGAACAAACCACAGGAAGCTCTAACTCAAGGTAGGTTGGACCAGTAGAAAGCCCCTGCCATAGCCAACAACCCTGTGCATGTCCAAGCCCTCACCGGGGTGGAATCTCAAGAAACATAGGAAGAATTGGTTACAGGTATGATTTAAATTTTAGGAAATTCGTTATTTAATTCAGATGTTACACATTCATACCAATACGTAACCACACACGCACTATGAGTGGAGGAAACCAGTAGTACCATGAAATCCCCAAAATATAGGATGACAAGTAAAGAATCAAGTATACAAGGCATGCCCTATCAGGATAGACACAACGATATTGAAAGACGATATAATTCTAAAATAAAATTTGAGGCATGCAATAATGGATAGTAGAAATAAAAAGAAAATTGTTTGGAATTATTTTCCAAACATAATGCATTTAAAGACAGGCAAGGAAGAGGAAGGAATTTCCTTCATAAAAATAGAAAATTAGCAAAAGCCAGAAAAAGCGTAATGGAATATTTGAAGGGCAACAAGTTTCGGGACGAAACCTATTGTAATGGGGGGAGGATTGTGAAACCCGATCTGAGACACGTGTATAAAACTCTAGGATTATAAACCCCAGGCAATAAATTAGGGAAATATACATTCATGAGTATGAAAATATGTGGGCATAAAAGTTAAAATAATTATTTATGAAATTTGGATGAATAGTGAACGTGAATAGTAACCCAACGATTAAGACACGTGATTAAGAGTTAATCACTTGGATTAACCTAATCACAAAAAATGAAAAAGGAGATTCATGCACTAAAGGACGAAATAGCAATACCTTTTAATATTTTAAGAAAATTTTAGATTTTAGTGAAAAATTGAAGAAAAATTCATAATTTGCAATCCGGACATCGGATTGGGATGAAATTGATTTTGAATGGTTAAAAATTTATGATGATTATGATAAATGGATTATGATCTATCAAAAATCATGAAACATGAGGCAGGATTGAACATCAAATGGTAGCCCACTTTTTCATTTAATTTTTTATTTATTTAAAGTAAAATATCATTAAATAAAAAATCACTTTAATTAAATGCAATGGTGCTCAAAGTCCAACAAGGGGGCTGGACATGCAGGGGTTGTGGGATTTCGTGCCAAATCCAATGGCCCACAATTGATCTTATCATGTAATCAATGGTTGAGATTAATTAGTTTAAAAATAATTAATGTCAATTAATTAAAAAAATCATTAAATAGGGCTACTATAGGGGGCGTGAGCAGGGTAGGGGGGCTGCACAAAGCTCCAAGTGTTCACTGTAGCAGATCACTGTTCATCCGTGGTTACTGTTCATGGGTTTCAAAAATTGATATTTTTTCCAAAAATAAAAAATACCATGACATACCTTATGCCTAGTATATCATTGAAAATTTCTTATATTTTGAATTTATCATTATTTACTTGCCCAAAAAAATCATTTTCTCCATATACTAAAAATCATCATAAATTCACTTAAGCATAATCCTTAATTCCAAAAATCATGAAATTAATATATCATTATTCCAACATCATATTCATCATAATCATACATCCCAAATCATCATTTATCAATTTTGGAGCATTATTTTCACATATCATATGCTATCTTCCCAAATACCCTATCTTCGCTCCAAATTTTTGATGTTTTGGCATAATTCCATTTAAACATTATATCTATACATATTTTCTCATGCTTAGGCATTATCTAAGCATGTTTTTACCCTACTTAACATCCAAAAGAAATTCGGATAGAAATTACTTACCGAAAGCGGAGATACGCCTTTTTTTCTCACACTTCCTCTCTCTAACTTTCTCCTTCTTTTTCTAAAGGGAAAAAACTTGTTTGGGGGTGGAAATGCTTGAGGTTTTCAAGCTTGGAATGCTTCTGGTCGTTCTCACCTTGCCCCCTATTTATAGTTTTTGATTTTTTACAAAATTAGATTTTACCCCCTTAGCTTGAGGTATTTAATTATAAAAATGTATTTTTTTCTAATTTTGAAAAATGCCTTGAGCCAAGAGCAGCCACCCTAGGCCTGCTCCATCCCACCCTATGCAGCCCTATCTTTTTCCTATTTTTATTATTTTTCATTTAATTAATTTTAAGCTAATTAAATCTAAACCCTTGATTTGTGATTTGGATGAATTTGGATCATTGATTAAAGTCAAGTGGCCATTTAATGCCCCTGCTCACGCCCCTGCCCTTGCTGCACTTCATTTAATTTTTTTTATTTTTTATTATTTACTTTTTATAAAAAGTCAAAAGTAGTATTTAATTAAAGTAATGCTACTTTTTTATTTTTCACTTGACGTTTCATCTTGACCTTTGTTTTGTGATTTTCATCACATCTTGATCCATTCATTATATCCATCATGAATTTTTAACCATCCATAAAAATTTCATCGAATTCCGACGCCCGAATTGCAATTTATGAATTTTTTTCTATTTTTCCACAAAAATCCAAACTTGGATTAAAATATCCAAAAGAATTGCTATTTTGTCTTGTAGTGATTAAATCTCTATTTCGTCTTTTTGTGATTAAGTTAATCCAAGTGATTAACTCTTAATCACGGGTCTTAGTCCTTGGTTACTATTCACGTACACTATTCACGTGCACTATTCACGGGGTTAAATTCCTAATCGCATTATTTCAATCTCCAATACACATATCCATCAATATAATTCATGAATTTTCATTTATTCATAAAATAATTACAAATGTCGAAATGACGCGTATACAGTCGAAACAACTCGTATACGGTCAGGGTTCCACAATTGCAGAGTCAAAAGGTGATAGAATTTGAAAAATTGTATCAAGGGAGAATAACGGTCACCGAGTATGCTACAAAATTCAACGCTCTGGTCAGATATGTGTCGTGGATTGCAAATGTGCCAGGAAACAAGGGACAGAGATTCTAATAAGGGTTGAGGCCATACCTGCGGGAAAGTCTTGCACCTTTGTTAATTAAGGATTACGCTTCAAGCCTTGAGAGAGCAAGGGCTTTGGAAATTGAAGCCTTGAGAACTCAAGAACTAAGATTGGGTTCGAGGGCATTCAGTACAGGTCCCAAGGAATCAAAAATCAGGAAAGAAAAAGCTATAAAAGGCAACGTAAGAAAGGGAAAAGGAATCCAAAAGAAGAAAAGCTCGCCGCTGTGTAGAAAGTGTCAAAAGCGACATACAGGCGAGTGTTTAAAAGGGTCAAATCAGTGTTACAAATGTGGACAGACGGGTCACATTGCCAAGGAGTGCAGGCCGGCTGAAGCAAAGGTGGTCAAGTGTTATATATGTGATCAAGTGGGTCACATAGCCCCGAACTGCCTAAACAAGGTGCAGTCATCTCAAGGACGTGGAAGACCTGCTCAGCTTAAGATACCTGGAGCAACAAGCAAGCAAGGAACTTCTATGAACCCAGTGCACATGCATGCCCTGACCCAGACAGAATCTCAAGAACAAGAAGAGAAGGTGGTCACAAGTACGGTTTATATTCTAGGAAATTTGGCAGTAGCTTTGTTTGATTCTGGTGCCACCCATTCGTTCATAGCATGCCAATACGTGACCACCCATGCACTGCCGGTAGAAGAGACCAATCAGGTTATAAATGTAGAATCTCCAGTCTATAGATTAGCATGTACTAGCCAAGTATGCAAAGCCTGCCCAATTAGGATAGGATCATTGATTCAAGCAGCTGATTTGATCCTATTGCCTATGACTGAGTTCAAGACGTCACTTCCTTACCTCAAGACCTTAATGATTGGTAAATGTGAATCAGGATTGTTTCTCTGATCACGCAGCGGGTTCTAAATTTGAAACTCGTCCAAAAAAAAATTTTCGTTCATCATCGTTCATATCTTTACATTTCACATCATTCATCAAACAAGTGGCGATACACTTGTAATAAAATTTCATATTCTATTTCATAACATCTCATCATGCTTTTCTATAATGACATTTACATTTCATACATACATCCATACAAGCATTTGATCACATAGAACTTATAATTCTACATAAGTTCACATTCACATCAACATACCTTAGAGCTTTAATTCACGTTATCCCATTTCTTATAGCCCACTTGGCTACAATCATGTACCTTTCTTCTCCTGCTTAGATTCGTAACCTCTTGAGTTTCCCGGTACCTATCTAAGGTTTGGAAAAACAAAACGTGAGTGACAACTCAGTAAGCAAGTATTTTATTATTAGGGCAAGACTTCCTTGAAAATCTTTTTCATAAATATCTTGAACACCTTTTTCATGAGGACATTTATATGTCCTAAAACATTATCATGAAATCCTTTGTTCATGAGGACAATTCTATGTCCTTGAACATTTTCATAAAATATTTATTCTTAAAATCATTTACAAGCCACGTCTGGGCTTGTTAAGGCAAAACATATGCGTTTCACCCAGTTTAATTAATTCTCTTTTGTCTTGAGTGAACATTTCCAATGTTTCAAGACATTTACATAAAACCATCTTTTCCAAGTGAACATTTTATGTCCAAAACATTTTTCTCATAAATCCTTTGGCAAAGGAGGACATTCTCATGTCCTAAAACATTATTTACATAAGCATTTCTCGGCAAAGGACATTTTTATGTCCAAAAATATTTTTCATTATAAAATCATTTAGCCAAGAAACATTTAATGTCTCAAAATATTTTTCACATAGCTTCATTTAGTAATGGACATTCATATGTCCTAAAACACCTTTCATTAAAACACTTTGGCATTGGATATTCTCATGTCCATAAACACTTTTCATTTAGGCTCTTTAATAATGGACATTCTTATGTCCAAAAACAAGTTTGACATAAATCTTTTTCACAGTCCCTGTCTTGGGGGTTTTTTATAGCAAACAAGTCATAAATCATTTTTATGAAAACTTTTGCATAAAAACCATTTCTTTTTATTCTTAATATTTACACATTTTGTGTAAAATACCCTGCTTTTAGGGTAACTTAAACATAATGACTCATAAAAATACAATTTAGGATAATTTTTCATATAAATGATTTTACATCCCAATCTTTGGGCTTTTGAAAAGCAAAACGTATGCAAACACATTTCTCCCCATCCAGTAGTGAAACTTTGTAAGTGATCGTGCTACCTTTGGAAGAGAATCCTTAACAGCACGCTAGCCAGGCGGCTGTTCCTTTATCCTGCTCTCATCTCAGGGAGGGCGCCGCTGGCACTCCTGCCATGCCTTAACGACTTGGCCATATGTAGAGTAGGCCCCAGTCATCCCAACTGTGCTCTACAACTGGCCTATTCCTTGTACTGGTGCACCATACATTATTATGACGGACCGCAGCCCGTTTGGTTTAAAGTATTACAGACCGCAGCACGTATCCTTTAAAATCGGGATCACAGACCTCTGTCTGCATCCATAACTTAAAAACATCACAGACCGAAGTTTGTGTTTTTTTAAAACAAATCATTTTGAAAAAAACACATCACAGACCGCAGTCCGTGTTAACTTGTAAAGCGAGCACACCCACTTTAAACAAGTTGTCATTTGAAATCTAATTTTAGGATGACCTTCCTTAAATTCTTTTAGAAATATTTTAAGTAAAATATTTTGATAAACATTTGAAATGTTTGAGAAAAAATATATCTTAAAAACCCTTATAATAAAATAAATTCAAAACTTTTGGATTTCCAAAAATAAATTATATATTTCTCTAATATTTTCTTGGTTTCCATTTCAGGGCCTTTTGCTTACAAAAGTTATGCAATTATACCATCCCCTTCTCCACAACCTAAAAATTAGATTATTGTCCACATCTCTATTACATTATTTTTACATAAAAGGGGAATTGCACAGTCTTTTGCATGTCATTTAGCAACCTAAAATTAAACCATTTTATGAAATCACTCATTAGGTTGGTCACCCTTAAATCTTATTCAACAACATTCGTATAAACATTTTTCAAGACATTTTCATCATATATTTCCTTGTCTAAAGGAAATCAAAACTTTTCGAATATCATTTTAAAACATACGGGCTATGTCTAAATTATCATTTATAATTAAATATCATGACATAGAAAACCAATCTTTTTCTTTTATAAGCTTAATCATTTATCATAAAACATCATAAGAGAATACCAAATCTTATCTGCTAAAAATAACTTTGTGAAAAAAGGAAAAATTCTCTTTTTTCTTATAAAATACTTTTGAAACAATATCATAAAAAAAACTTGCTTACTTAAAAGCAAATTCTTAAAAACCATCAACATAAAACGTGAAATCCTTTAAAAACATTATCATGGAGAACTTGCTTACTCATAAGCAAATTTCTCCATCTATTAACATAAAGCATTGCCAATTCATGGCAATACTTGTGATAAATTTTTTATCTTAAAATCGTTGTCTGCTTCCCATGAAGCAACCCTTGAGGCTTTTCCTTAAAGCTATTATTTTTCAAAACTTATGGCTTTGCATTAAAGCCGTCATTTTTAAAACTTGTGCTTGCCCATTTGTCAAAATATAATCATAAAAGCATTAACATAATCATCATTTCAACATATAGAGAAAATTCCATAACTTGAAAAGTTCGCTTGCTTACCTGAGATCGCCTTATTCCCTTTCTTCCATTCTTTTCCTTTGCCTTTGCCTAAATAAATGAAAATAATATTTCATTTATTTGCATCATCTTCAAATACTTATTTTCCTTAGATTTTCTAACCTACATAAATCTATTTGGACTAGCTTAGCCCACTTGTCTTTCAACTCGGGTATTCATGCTTAGCAACATAGCCTATACAAATCAATCATCCATTCATTCATTTTAATATCCTTATGTAGGGTAACCTTACATAAATATAATAATAACTAATTAAATCATTATTTGAAGGTTCATTACCTACATTTATCATTTTTAACATAGTTTTTATTTTTCACACATCAGTGCTCATTTTAAGCACTTAGTTGCTAACTTAGGTATCATATAATAATCTCCAAATTTGAGATTATCATTATTTAATAAAACAGAAACCTAATCCACGTGTTCCAATCATATATTTAGTTATTTTTGCATTTTAACACTTCACATAATCCATTTATCATTTTCAACATCAAAACATGGAAATCAGGTCTTATACGTAACCCTAAGTTCCATCCTTTCTAAAACTCACCTTTAATAGGTTAAATCCTCATAATAACTTATGATACCTGTTTATATCTTATTTTAATTTAAATTCCATCCCAAAAATCTGGAATTTAACATTTATCTTGATTTATTCGTTAAGCTGTCCATAGTGCTGAATTCAGACACACTAAATTCTCAAAATCTTGAATTAATATCAAATCAAGTATTTTTGATCTTAAATTTCTATCATACCTTAATAACTATATTAATTAACCAAAATAAATATTTCCAGCACAAAACCTCAAGAATTTACATTTAGTTTTGTATTTTTACCCTACTGGACAGTATCATCCCTTTTTAGACAGCCTGAATCACGTAAATTATGGAGTATACTTATACCCATAAAAACCTAATTTTTATTTTTTTATGTGATCCCTAATATGTATTATATATCCTATAAACGTTTCAGCCCAAAATTCCTTGTATAAAAAGTATTAAATATCATTTGGTGTAGCTGATCCTGACACCCGTTCAACCCTGCTCAGGTTTCTTTTCTCGGATTGTTAATTTCCAACTTTCTTAATATTTAAATCTTAAATTATGGTAGTCACTTAATCATCATATAAGGAGATTTTAAAAAAAATTATATGATGAAAATCCTTCATTTACTATTTCTTTCATATTTTGGTTTATAACATCACATAACTTCCAGATTTGAAGTATAAAATCAAAATTAACATATACTTACTTGATTAATTGGTAATCCCTCCTTTGAGCACTTGAAATTATCTTCTTTTCTTCATGGTTTCTTCCCTTGGATCGTTCCAGCCACTGCCCCTTTGAATTTTTTTCTCCCAAACAGAAATCTGGAACGTCCACACTGCCTGCTTATATAGGCATTTATTTTTAAATTTTTCCTTTATAATTTCGACCCAAAAAGGAGTGTAAAGTTTTGCACATTTATGCTATAGTTTACTCAAAAAATTTCAGCAACATATTTAATCCTTTAATATTATTTTCGGATTTTGTTTCCACAACCATATCCAGCTTTTAAATAAAGTTGTCCACTTAGTCAACCCTAATTAACAGCCCTTGCACGATTTTTCCACACATAATTTAATTTAATTAAATGATAATTACCCACCCTAGGTAATAGCATACTTAGGGGTCAATTTAGCTTATTTTAAAAAATTAAAAAAAATCAAATACAGCAGCCTAACCGTCCACATCTCTTGGTGTGGACTTGCTGTCCACTTTGGTGGGGTCCACTTTCAACAGCTTTTTGAACGATTTTTCCACCAAATTATCACTTTAATTAATAGGTGTTTAATCACCCTAGGTAACTAGCTTAATTTGGGGTCGATTTAGCCATTAAAAAAATTATTAAAAATTCCAAAAGCTGCTTGACCAGTGCACCTCTCTCCCATGCTCCATTGTTGTCCATTAGTTGATCACATCTCTACGGTCCAGATCTGATGCCTTTAGCCATGAATTTCTACTCCAATTTAATAAAATTTTAATCCTCTTAATCCATAGTTGACTTTGGGCATATATTTTATTAAAAAATATTTCACAAAAATCCACTTTAGGGGCTAGTTTGGACGTCCATTCCATGCCACCTATTTCATGCTCCTTTGAGCTAATCCAATAACCTTTAAATCATGTCATTAATCACTATATTTTATCATAATTATCTTAATCCAATCTTCTCATTTCATTAATCTCATAATTTTAACCGTTCATTTCAAATTTCATCTCAGTCCGACTTTTATATCTCAAGTTATGACTATTTGAATTTTTTTGGACGGTGATGATCAATTTTCACCATAATTTCATCCTTATTTTAATAATCCATTATTTTCATAAGATTAAGCACAAAATTATGTGCTTACCTTTCAATTTTCATCTTAATCCGCCTTCCCGGCGTTGAGTTATGCATTTTCCAATATTTTCCAACTTAGCTCCATAATTAGTCTCCTAATTTCCATTAATCACATTATGGAAATCAATTAATTTATCATGGCACGCTAATACTTTTTTTTAATCCTCATTAGGCCACTTTAATCACATTGGCCCATTTCGACTTAGAGTGATTGATTTTTATCATCATTCATAACTACTTGCCCTAATTGCAATTAATTGTCAATATTGCAATGAAAAATCATTCATAATTCATCTAAATTATTTATGACCCATTTATATATGTCAAATGCATATATGTAAGCCTCACTTGGGTTCGGGTATCACAGGATATTTCCTTTCAACCTCTTCTCATAGCTCCCAAGTGGCTTCGGACTCTGAATATCGATTCCATTGAACCTTTACATACTCGATCTCTCTGTTCCGAAGCTTCTTGATCTTGAAATCCAATATTTTGATTGGCCTTTCCTCATAGTTCAAGTGTTATTGGATCGGCAAATTCTTCGCTATCAACACATGGGTAGGATTGGAAACATATTTCCTTAGCATGGAGATGTGAAACACATTGTGTATGACACTGAGGGCTGATGGCAGAGCTATTCTATAGGCTAGATTGCCTATCTTTTCCAGAACTTCAAAGGGCCCGACATATCTTGGGTTTAGTTTTCCCCTCTTTCCAAACCGGGTTACTCCTTTGAATAGCGTTACTTTGACAAATACGTAATCCCCAACTTGGATATTCAAATCCCTTCTTTTGCAATCGGTGTAACTCTTTTGCGTGCTCTGGGCTGTGAGTATACACTGGCGAACCACGTAGACTTTTTCCGCCATTCTTTTTTAAAGATCTGGAGCCAACTTCCTTTCTCCCACTTCATCCCAGTTTAGAGGAGTTTTGCATTTCCGTCCATATAAGGCTTCAAATGGGGCCATTTGAATACTTGCTTGATAACTGTTGTTATAAGCAAACTCTGCCATAGCCAAATATTTTTCCCATGATCCTCCAAATTCTACTGTGCACATCCTCAGCATATCCTCAACTATTTGATTTACTCTTTCTGTCTGCCCATCAGTTTGAGGATGAAATGTTGCAATGAATTTCAGCTGTGTACCTAAGGTTTGATGTAAACTTTTCCAAAATTGAGATGTAAAACTGGAATCTCGATCGGAAATTATAGACTTAGGTACTCCGTGCAGTCTCACTATTTCCTTATAATAAATCTTAGTCAGTCGCTCAGTAGTAAAATTTTTCTCGATGACTAGGAAATGAGCTACCTTTGATAATCTATCAACTATTACCCATATAGCATCATTTCCATTTTGAGTTCTTGGCAACCCTTCAATAAAAACCATAGTAATATCATCCCACTTCCATTCTGGGACTTCTAGCAGCTGTAATTTTTCAGGGGTTCTTTGATGATCAGCCTTAACTCTTTGACATGTTAGGCACTTAGCCACATATTCAACAATTTCTCTCTTCATGTTATTCCACCAATACATCCTTTTGATGTCTTGATGCATCTTAGTGCTGCCTGGATGCATCGAAAAGGGAGAGAAATTTGCTTCTTTCAATATCTGTTCCTTTATTTCCTCTTGATTGGGTATACATAGGCGACCCTTATATCTGTACATCCCGTGTTCATCTTGAATATATTCACTGGGATTTCTCTTGATCATTTTCTCCACATAATTCTTTAAATCCCCATTTTCTTGTTGAGCCTTTTTAATTTGCTCAAATAGATTTGACTGGATTTGTAATTGAGACAATCTAACTTGTACCCCAGGTGGGTTTATAATTAATTCTAATTGTCTCAATTCTTGTAGTAGTCCTTCTTCCTTTGTGATGAGATGTGTTAAGCTAACATTTCTACTTAACTCATCGGCTACTACATTGGCTTTGCCTGGATGATATAAAATATCGAGGTCATAATCTTTAAGTAACTCGAGCCATCTTCTTTGCCTCATATTTAATTCCTTTTGAGTAAAAATGTACTTGAGGCTTTTATGATCAGTATAGACCTCACATTTAACTCCATATAAATAATGTCTCCAAATTTTCAAGGCAAAGACTACTGCTGCCAATTCTAAATCATGGATTGGATAGTTTACGTCATTTGACTTGAGTTGTCTAGATGCATACGAGATAACTTTTCCATTTTGCATCAGTACACATCCTAATCTTTTCTTTGAGGCATCACTATAGATCACAAACCCTTCCTTCTCCGTTAGTAGTGTTAGAATTGGAGCTTTTACCAGTTTTTTCTTCAACTCTCGGAAGCTATTCTCACATTTCTGTTTCCATTCATACCTAACTCCTTTCTTTGTCAGCCTTGTAAGTGGAGCTGATAATTGTGAGAATCCTTCCACGAATCTCCTGTAGTAGCCAGCTAGCCCTAGAAAGCTTCTTATTTCTATGATATTTGTTGGCTGTGGACACTTTGTTATTGCCTCAATCTTTTGAGGATCTACTTGTACTCCTTTCTTAGATATAATGTGACTGAGAAAGGCTACCTGTTTCAACTAAAATTCACATTTCTTGAATTTAGCATATAATTTCTCCCTTCAGAGAATTTCCAATACTATCTTTAAATGTTTCTCATGCTCTTTTTCTATTTTTGAATAAATCAATATATAATCAATGAATACCACCACAAATTGATCCAAAAACTCTCAAAAAATCCTATTCATCATATCCATAAATACAGCCGGGGCATTCGTTAGTCCAAATGGCATGACTAAGAATTCGTAATGCCCAAATCTTTTTCTGAATGCTGTTTTATGCATGTCCTTTGGACATATCCTCAGCTGGTGGTAACCTGACTGTAAATCAATTTTCAAAAATGTCAAAGCTCCTTTTAACTAATAAAAAAGATCAGCTATTCTTGGGAGTGGGTACTTATTTTTTACCGTTATTTTATTCAATTCTCTGTAATTGATACAGAGTCTCAAACTCCCATCTTTTTTCCTTACAAGTAGTACTGGAGTTCCCTAAGGTGATGCACTGGGTCTAATAAACCCTTTATCCAATAAATCTTGAGTCTGTACTTTCAACTCAGCCAATTCGGTTGGTGTCATCCTATATGGGGCCTTAGATATTGGGGTTGTTCCTGGAATAATTTTTATTTCCATATCCATCTCCCTTTTCCGGTGGTAAAATACATAGCTCTTTTGGAAAAATATCTGAAAATTTCTTTACCACTAGAATCTGTTCCATAGGTGCCCCATCTCTTTTTATTGTGTTTATAGAGACTAGATAGGTTGTACATTGTTGGCGTATCAGCTTAGCTGCTTTCATAGCTGATACCATCTTTATCGTGTTTTCTGGTTGTCTTATTTTACTTATCTCTATTTCATATTTTGGTGTTTCAAATTGCACCTTTTTATTTCTGCAATCAATTGTCGCACCCCATTGACTTAGTCAATCCATCCCTAGTATGACATCAAACTCTGTCATTGGTAATAGAATGAGATCAACTTTCAATATTTTTGTTCTATCCTCATAGGACGTGCCTTGCAAATTTGAATTATACTTGCCAATCTATATACTGGAGATTCTACATGTATAGTACTACTGGTTTCTTCTACCCGAAGTGCATGTGTGATTACGAATTGGTATGATATAAATGAATGCGTAGCTCCAGAATCAAATAAAGCTACTGCAGAACTTCCCAAAATGTAAATCATACCTGTAATCACTTTCTCCTCCATCTCTTGTGATTCCGTTCGAGTGAGAACTTAGACACGCACTGGGTTGGCAGAAGTACCAAGCCGATTGGTGATGGCAGGGACCTTTTGCTGGGTCGGCCTCCCTTGGGCTGGTGCTCCTTGTGGCTTATTCGGACAGTTGGGCGAAATGTGTCCGATTTGACTACAGTTAAATCACTTTATTATTTTGGCTTCGTCGGTCCCATAGTCCCGAGCCACATGACCCGCTTGGCCATATTTGTAGCATTTTCTCGTTCCTTGTAAACATTCACCTGAATGGCGTTTGTGGCAAGTTTTGCAAGTCGGGGTGCTCTTTGTCTTGTCGCCGATCTTCTTTTTTTCAGTGATTCCCCTTTTCCCTTTATTAGCTTCATTTTCCTTGGAGGCTGTAAAAAATTGTTTTTAAGCTTTCCTAAGCTCTTGAGTCCTCATAGACTCCATCTCCAATGACCTAGCCCTCTAAATGCTAGAAGCATAGTCTTTTATTAATAACGGGGCTAACCCCTCTCTTAGCTGGGGTCTTAGTCCCCTCTGAAACCTTTGTGCCTTATTCTCTGGCACATTGGCAATCCATGACACATATCTTACCAAGGCATTGAACTTTGTAGCGTATTCTGTAACTGTCATCCTGCCTTGGTAGAGTTTTTCAAACTCTATCACCCTTTGGCTTTGTAGCCCTACAGGGAGATATTCTTTATTGAATTCCTCCAAAAATGCATGCCACGTGACTTGCTCCGGATGTGGCATGGTAACCATTAGCGTTTCCCACCATTCATAAGCATCCTTTATCAACAGGTGGGTAGCGTATAATACTTTCTGCTGATCATTGCAGGGCGATATTCTGAATAATTTTTTAATTTCCGTGATCCACTGCTCTACAATGAGGGGGTCTTGTTCCCCTACAAACTTCGGCGGTCTTTGGGCAAGAAAGGCATTGATAGCCTTTCTGTCGGCCTCAAGGAGACTATCCTCCGCTCCCCTTGACATGCCGAGGTTGGCCGAGGGCCCTGGTCTTTCCCCGTCTCCTCTTGATGGCAAGGCCTGCTGGTTTCTCATTTCTTGTAATAACCCAGCAGTCTGGGTTGTCCATTGCTTCATAGCTTTCTCGATGGCCGCAGCAATTCTTTCCTCTATATTGGCCTCTACTTGAGGTCTAGGGCTTTCCTCTCACTATGGGCAGGTCCTAGAGGATTGCTCCTCGGATTCTGCCCTATATGTTCTTTTACTGGCTTCGCCCCTTGCTTGATCCACCGATTCTTCCATTGGGGTCTTTCCTTTGTTAACTCTTGCTTTAGCCCTAGTAAGCGGCATTTTTAACTTCATGAAACATTTATTAGCATAACATCAATATTCATCATGATATACTTAGTCAGATAAAAACATATAGCCATAGAATCACATAATTCACATGAATTATCATAAGTCATTAACAAACCATTTATACATCAGTCAAACTTTTGTACATAGGCTAACTTAGCCTTATGTACATGTTCCAAACAATATTTACATATTTATAAAAGAAAAAAAATAAAAAGTCTTGGCAGTGGCGGTGGTTGTGTCTTCCTATTCCCCATCCCATTCATCGTCCCCTTCTCCTCATCCTCAGGAACCTCCTGAGACTAAAGGGTACCCGTGTAGGTTCCTCAGTAATTGTACTGTTATCTGACCAGTCTCGTGGACCTGGGTTCCCGTCCTCCTCTTCACTATCGGACCACTCTATGGGGTCCTCATCATCATTTACTGGAGGAGCGGGAGGTGGGGATTCGGGCCTTACCTCTAATTCTATGACCCGTAGGATGACTTCGCCAAGCTATTTCGGAGGGGTTGCTCCATTACTTCCTCTCCCTTGAACAGGGCTTACCGACGTTCCTAGGCAGCCTCCCTCTCCTAGCGGTCAATCAGCGCCCATGGTGTTCCGTATCGGAACTGAATATATCCTGCATCAAACCTAAACCACAGACCCGGGTTAGGTGGGACTGGGGCTACTCTTCTTTGCCAATATCTTTGTAAATCTTCCTCAGCAACCCAATCGATAACAATCGATGGCCTAGGCAGTGGGATGCTGGGGTATATACTGGAGAGTCTAGGGGGACGAGTGCCCGGTTTGAGGACTCCGCCCGGTGGGTTCCAGATAATACTGGAAACCCTGGTGGTTGGTTGGGGATTATTGGGCGACGTGCTTCTGGTCCCCTAATATATGGAAGTGCCTGGTAACTAATGGGAGCTGGGGGTCGTATGGTAAAACCTTCTTAGGAGGCTAACCACCTGTTAACTCTTTCCTGAGCCTGATCCCGTTCCAACTCTTCTTCTAGTTCCCGTGCACTTAGTGGAGCCTTTCCTCTATCTGCCATCTACATATAAATCATCAATGATAAATAAATCAATTATGATTTCATGTATTCTAGCTTAATCATTTCTTTCCTTTTCTGTCTATTTACCAATTCATGCTCTGATACCAACTTCTGTGGTATCTTACATATCATTTCATCATCCTTTATTTTCTCATTCTCCCGCCTATTTACCAATCCTTGCTCTGATACCATTCTCCGTGGCGCCCCCAATGAGGTGCCTAGAAGCCTTACTCCGGGATCGTTTTGATTGGTAAACGTGACTCAGGATTGTTTCCCTGATCACACGGTAGGATTTTTTTTATATATATAACATCAATACATGGAAATTTTTCATCATTCATCCAACATAAAATATATTTCGCATATTACAGATATAATCACAACCTATTCATAGAACATCATTATTGGAAAAATATTCTTTTCTATTTCAAAATTATCATCATTGTCTTTACATACAACATTTATATCAAGAATTACATATCATTCGACATGCTACCTTTCTCATCATTTCCTGTCTGTTGTTGAAAAAGCATGGGTGAGTAATAATACTCAGTAAGCAAGCCATACATAATTTTTTAATCATTTTCATGCATTTCAAAGATTGCAAATGCAATGCATACATATCATTCATGACATTCCTTTAGATGCGACGCTAGCTAGGCGTCCATCCCATACATGCTCCCATTTCAGGGAGGTTGCCGCCGGCCTGGGCCTATATAAGCGACTTGGCAATAGTGAGGTGGACATCCGGTCCGCTTACTACCTCAACTAAGGCCTATTCCTCAAGCACATGCTCATTCACATACACATGCAGGCATGATATTTGCAAATCATAAATAATTTCATAAAAATCATTTAATAAACAATTTAACAAAACGAACTTCAGTTCATGTAAAGCAGTTATAGGTATGGCCAACCTTAAATAAATTTTCATAAAGCAATTTACAATCAATTTCAAGCATTTTGGAAATAATTTGCAAAAGATATAACTTACTTACCTTCTCAGTGAGTGTCCTTGACCTTTTCTTTTCCATTTCCTATTCAAGGAAAAAGGATATTTCATTTCTTTTATTCAAGCTGCTTCCCATGCATGCTCTATAATATTTCGGCATTATTTCTTTATACGGATTTTTTTATCCATAAATTCTTCAAAAATTCCATCCTTATATTTAAATATTAATCTCAAATTTTCTGCAAAATCACACTGTTTTGTACTGTAGCAATTACTGTTCATCCGAGGTTACTGTTCACAGAAACGTGGTTACTGTTCATGGGTTCCAAAAATTGACATTTTTTATAGAAATAAAAAATATCATGACATAGCTTATGCTTATTATATCATAGGAAAATTTATACATTTTAAATTTATCATCATTAACTTGGCTAAATAAATCACTTTCTCCATATACTAAAAATCAACATAAATTCACTTAAGCATAATCCTTAATTCCAAAAATTATGAAATTAATATATCATCATTAAAACATCATATTTATTTATCCCAAATCATCCTTTGTCAATTTTGGAGCATTATTTACACATATCCTATATTATCTTCCAGAATGCTCTATCTTTACTCCAAATTTTTTATGTTTCGGCATAATTCCAATTAGGCGTTATATCTATACTTATTTTCTCATGCTTAGGTAGTATCTAAGCATGGTTTTACCCTACTTAACATCCAAAAGAAAGTTGGGTAGAAATCACTTACCCAAAGTGGAGATATCCTATTTTTTCTCATACTTTCTCTCTCTAACTTCCTCTTCTTCTTCCTTGGACGTGTGGGATGGTTTGGGGGCTTGGAATGGCTCAAGTGGAGCTGGGATATGATGCCTTGGACGTCCCCTCTGCTGCCCTATTTATAGGGTTGGATTTTTCAAGAATTTTGAATTTACCCCCTAGCTTGAGGTATTTAATTATAAATTGGTATTTCTTTTTAATTTTAAAAATTTCTTTGAGCCAAGAGCTGCCACCCTAGGCCTGCTCCAGCCCACCCTATGCGGCCCTATTTTTTATTTATTTTTTTGATTTTTAAAATTATTTAATTTAAGCTAAATAAATTCTAGCCGTTGATTAAAGATGATGATGATCATGGACCGTTGATCTTGGTCAAACCTCCCAACCACCCTCTGCTCATGCCCCTGCTGCAGCTGTATTTGCATTTAATTTTTTTTTATTTTTTTTTATTTTATTAAAAAGTCAAAAGTGGAATTAATTAAAAGTTAAGCTACTTTTTTATCATCATTTGACGTTTCATCTTGACCCTTGATTTGTGATTTTCATCACATCTTAACCCATTCATCATGTCCATCATGAATTTTTAACCATCCATAAAAAATTCCATCGAATTTCGACGCCCAGATTGAAAATTATGAATTTTTCTTTATTTCTCCACAAAAATCCAAATTTGGATTAAAATATCCAAAAGAATTGCTATTTCGTCCTATAGTGATTAAATCTTTATTTTGTCTTTTTGTGATTAGACTAATCCAAGTGATTAACTCTTAATCATGTGTCTTAATCCTCGATTACTATTCATGTTCAGTATTCACGGGGGTTAAATTCCTAATTGCATTATTTCAATCTTCAATACACATATCCACCAATATAATTCATGAATTTTCATTTATCATAAAAATAATTACAAAAGAATTTAGGATTTACAACCCAAAATGACGCGTATATTGTCGGGGTTTCACATATATTCTGGAGAATTTGGGGGTGCAAGTGCCTGGTTAGAGGGCTCTGCCTGATGGATTTCGGATAATATCGGAAATCCTGGTGAATAGCTGGGGAATATTGGGCAACGTGCCTCTGGTCCCCTAATGTGTGGAAGGGCCTGGTAACTAGTGGGAACTAGGGGTCTTATGGTTAGACCTTCTTGGGAGGCTAACCATCTGTTAACCCTCTCCTGGGCCCGTTCCCATTCCTACTCTTCTTTTAGTTCTCTTGCACATAGTAGAGCCTTTCCTCTATCAGCCATCTACATATCCATCATCAAAAATAAATAAATCATTCATAATCATGATTTCATGTATTCTAGCTTGATCATTTCTTTCCTTTTCTGCCTATTTACCAATCCATGCTCTGATACCAACTTCTGTGGCGCCCCGAACCGGGCTACCTAGAAGCCTTACTCCGGGATCATTTTTTATTAGTAAACGTGACTCAGAATTGTTGTCCTGATCACACGGCAGGATTTATCTATATATCATCGACACATGGAAAATCTTCATCATTCATCTAACATGAAATATATTTCACATATCATAGTGATAATCACAACTTGTTCATAAAACATCATCCTTGAAAAGATATTATATTCTATTTCAAAATTATCATCATTATCTTTACATACAAATTTACATATACAACATTTCTATCAAAAACTACATATCATTTTGCATGCTGCCTTCATCATTTCCTGTCTATTGTTGAAAAACATGGGTGAGTAATAATACTCAGTAATCAAGTCATACATAATTTTTCAATCATTTTCATGCATTTCATAAAATGCAAATGCAATGCATTCATAGCATACATGACATTCTTTTAGATGCGACACTAGCTAGGCGCTCATCCCATACATGCTCCCATTTTAGGGAGGTCGCCGCCAGCCTGGGCCTATTAAGCGACTTGGCAATAGCGAGGGGGACATCCGGTCTGCTTACTACCGCGATTATAGCCTATTCCTCGTGCACATGCTCATTTACATACACATGCAGACATGATATTTGCAAATCATAAATAATTTCATAAAAAGAATTTAATAAATAATTTAAAAAGCGTACTTCAGTTCATGTAAAACAGTTATAGGTATGGCCAACCTTAAATAAATTTCATAAAGCAATTTACAAATAATTTCAAGCATTTTGGAAATAATTTGCAAAAGATATAACTTGCTTACCTTCTTAGTGGGTGTCTTCGACCTTCTCTTTTCCTTTTCCTATTCAAGGAAAAAGGATATTTTATTTCTTCTATTCAAGCTGCTTCTCATGCATGCTTTATAATATTTGGGCATTATTTCTTTATATGGATATTTTTATCCATAAATTCTTCAAAAATTCCATCCTTAGATTTAAATATTAATCTCAAATTTTCTCCAAAATCACGCTATTACTGTTCATGGTTACTGTAGCAGATTACTGTTCATCCGAGGTTACTGTTCACAACAACGTAGTTAGTGTTCATGGGTTCCAAAAATTGACATTTTTTCCAAAAATAAAAAATACCATGACATAACTTATGCTTAGTATATCATGGAAAATTTCATACATTTTGAATTTATCATCATTTAGTTGGCTAAATAAATCATTTTTCCATATACTAAAAATCAACATAAATTCACTTAAGCATAATCCTTAATTCCAAAAATCATGAAATTAATATATCATCATTACAACATCATATTTATCATATTCATACATCCCAAATTATCGTTTATAAATTTTGGAGCATTATTTTCACATATCATATGTTATCTTCCCAAATGCTCCATCTTTGCTCTAAATTTTTGATGTTTTGGCATAATTCCGATTAAGCATTATTACTATACTTATTTCCTCATGCTTAGAAATTATCTAAGTATGGTTTTACCTTGCTTAACATCCAAAAGAAATTTGGGTAGAAATCACTTACCCGAAGTGGAGATGTCCCACTTTTTCTCACACTTTCTCTCTCTAACTTCCTCCTTTTCTTCCTTGGACGTGTGGGAGGGTTTTGGGAGCTGGGATTTCTGAAGTGGAGCTGGGAGAAATGATGCCTTGGACGTCCCCCCTGCTTCCCTATTTATACTTTTTTTATTTTTCATCAAATTGGATTTTACCCCCTTGCTTGAGGTATTTAATTATAAAAATATATTTTTTTATAATTTTAAAAAATGAAATGAGCCAAGATCAGCCACCCTATGCCTGCTCCAACCCACCCTATGCAGCCCTATTATTTATTTATTTTTTGATTTTTAAAATTATTTAATTTAAGCTAAATAAATCCTAACCGTTGATTTTGGATGATGATGATCATGGACCATTGATTTGGTCAAATTTTCCCAACCACCCCCTTCCACGCCTCTGCTGCAGCTTCTGTTTTAATTAATTTTTTTATTTTTTAATTATTTATTTAAATAAAAAGTCAAAAGTAACATTTATGAAAAAGATAAGTTACTTTTTGATCACCATTTGACGTTTCATCTTGTGATTTTCATCACATCTTAACCCATTCATCATGTTCATCATGAATTTTTATCCATCCATAAAAAATTTCATCAAAATCCGATGCCCGGATTGTAAATTATGAATTTTTCTACAAAAATCCAAAATGGTATTAAAATAATAAAAAGTAATGCTATTTTATCTTGTAGTGATAAAATCCTTTTTTCGTCTTTTTGTGATTAGGTTAATCCAAGTGATTAACTCTTAATCACGTGTCTTAATCCCCAGTTACTATTCACATGCACTATTCACGTGGGTGAAATTCTTAATTGCATTATTCTAATCTCCAATACACATATCCATCAATATAATTCATGAATTTTCATTTATCATAAAAATAATTACAAAAGAATTTAGGGTTTACAACTCGAAATGACGCGTATACGGTCGGGGTTTCACAAATGTAAAGAAATGAAATGTTGAAGGAAAATGAATGAAAAAATAAAATTTTGGACAAGATCCAATTAAGAACCCGCCCCGTGATCAGGATAATAATCCTGTTTTACTATTACCAATTGATAACGATCTTCGAGTAAGGTTCAGGATTGTGACCCCTCAGGTTGGGGGCGCCATAATAATACATAGTAGAACTTGAAATAATTTTTTTTACATTGAAACCTTATGAAATTAGCATAAAATGGAGTGTGTTTGGAAAGTGATAAAACTTTTGATGAAAAAAATTTTATATATCAGTTTTTGAATTAAGAGAAAATGATGTGATATGATAAGGTAATGATGTGAAGTAAAAAGCATAAAGTTAAAATATATAAGTTAATTGTATGGGTAGTTATATAGAAATGATTGAAAAGTAGAATAGTATAGAAAGATATGAATAATTGAAAAATAAAGTAATTGCAAAAAGTGAAAAGTCTTTATTTAAAATGTTTTTTATGATATCCAATCATGCCCTTAATTCTAAAATCATATCTGCTTACAACTTTTTTTTTTGATAAGTAATGCTTAAAACTTTTTATGCAAACTATATCTACGCAAATAATTTGAATTTTATAACATGCATATTTATGGATTTTGAAAATATTTGCACTGATTCTAATTTTATACTTCACATTCTTTTGCATGCTTAGGCACTCAAAGAAAATGAACCTTTAGCCAAGATTAAATATGTCACTTATATATTACAGCCAATTCATTTTAAACTCGTGCGAAAGGCTTTAGAAATTTTTTTTAGAAATGGCCACTGAAAAGTAGAGTGACAGTAACTTTTAATCTTACTCTAAAAAGTTACTTTCTGGGATTGTAATTATATTATTATCGCTAAAAGCTAGTTTTTGATGATAATAATTATTTGGCCATTGTTCATTTCCAACTAGTCAGAAACGATGCCATTTCCGACCATTTTGAAATGGTATTATTTTAGTTTTTTTATAAAACTATGATGATAGATGTATATAAATTTATCATTTTGAATATGTTTAATATTTTTTAAATTATATAAAACGCGGTTTATGGATTATGCGCATCGAGCACAATAGTTTTATAAAAAACAAAAAAAAATTAATTATATTTATGACTAGTTGAAAAAGGAGCGATTACCGACCACTCATAGAAGATCATACCCTAATTATTTAGGTAGCTACATAAGTGTCTTTTTGCAACAGCAATGTAAGTTTCACTATAAAAAGTTTGCAAAATATTGACTTTTTTTAGAAAGATAACTTATGAAAAGGGTCTCATGGATGAGCATAAATAACTTTTTTAGTGAGAGCATAAATAATTTAATCTATAATAATAGATATGATAACACATTCTTGTTAAATACAAATGTGAGTGTTGAGCCTAAATGCTCACACTTTACATTCGTATGTGTATCCAAACAAGAACTTTGTATATATGCAATTTTATATTTTTAATTTTTTTTAAATAAAAATGCCCTTATTCCATGTGTTGGCACGAACATCTGCAGGCATTAGTGTTTTAGAAAATATAATATCTTTGTGGATAAATAATTTTATAAAATATTACTGCATTTTAACACACATGTTAATGGATATGTGTTGCTCCCAAATTTATGGCAAAATCCAAGAAGGGAGAGGTGAATTAGGTTCTTTAAATAATATTTGATACTTTAAATATTTAAAACCTAGTGAATTTAGTCCTCTTTGAATGAAAACATAAAGAGTAATAGAGAGTAAAAAGGATATAAAAATATCACATATAAAAAACACAAAAAATTATAGTAGTTCAGGACAACCTTCCTTAATCAACTCTTTCAAAAACACACTCTCTTGTATCATGAATTCCACTATTTCAATAATAGTACAACTAGATCTCTTGCTCTCTTCAAGATTATAGCTCTAAGCGGCCTTTACAGCAATAGCACAAGTAGATGTCGAGTTCCACTCTAACTGTACATAATTGTTCAATATGGCTCTAGTCTCCAACACCAAGACAAGCATCAATACATCAAGAATAGAGTAAATGGAAATGAATCTACACTTTACAAGTCACATAAAACAATTTTGGTGCTTAAGAAGACTCACAGAAGTTGAAGATGATGAAGACTTGCAGCTCTTGCAGTGGAAGATATGAGTCTCTCTCTTTGAAACACTTAATGCTCAATAATTGCTTGAAGAAGGGAAGGTGTAAGCTCAATGAATACTCTAGCTAATCCCATAAATCCTCTTGATGTGCCTTAAATATATGTGGAGTTATTTTGAATGTTGAAGGGAAAGTAGTGCGCATTAAATGCGCCAATGTTCAAATTTTTATGACTATTACGAGTCAAGTCGCATCTGGAGTCAACTTTGGGTGAGACCTTACCCAAGTCATAGACTGGAGTCAACTTGGGGTACGACTTCGGTCTTTTCTTTTCTTTTTTTAGGGTTTTTCTCTTAGTATTCTTCTCCAAGTTACATGTTCAAGTCAACTTGATCTGAGATTTGACCCAAGTCACAAGTGAACTTGACTTGGATTGCAACTTCACTCTGCATTATGTATGTTGAAACTTCAAATCTTCATAATTTGTGTATTTTGATCCTTGAGGCTTTGTGTCTTCATAGTTCAACCTTCTTATGTTCAATTTCCATTTGGTACTCTCAATTTTCATGTGGTCTTCGAAATATAGTCTCCTTTGATCCAAGTCTTGTCTTTGAGACCTCAATTCTTCATGACTTGAACTTCATTTATTGGCATTTATCTTCAATTCTTCGAGATAGGCATTTCTTGGTATCTAGTTGTGTATTGAGTTGACCCAAGTCTCAAGACTCAACTTAGGTATGCGACTTTGACATTCGTTGCATACTGGATTCTTCAAAATTTTCATTCTTATGCTTCAGTGCTTCAAGTCTTAATGCTGACTTGGCTTCTTCTTTAACAGCCTGAAGTCTCCCAAGTCATATGCTGAGTCAACTTGAGTTGCAACATAACCTACGTTGCATGCGAAATTGACTTTGCTTGTTCACAAGTCCCCATTTTCAGCGCTGATAAAAAAATAGTCCTTGAAGTCGATGCCTAAGTTGACTTGACTCTGCGACATGATCTATCATGCATTGCTTTTGAAAAAATCTAATTTTAAAATATTGCACCAAACATATTAGTACTTTAAATTCTTAAATTTGGATTGTTAATCATTAAAATATGGATTGTAGTTGATTTTCTAATTGAGTTCATGTGGCGCCCCAAACCGAGACGTCACTTCCTTACCTCAAGACCTTATTGATTGGTAAATGTGAATTAGGATTGTTACCCTATTCACGCGGCCGGTTCTTAATTGGAACTCGTCTAAATTTTTTTTTCGTTTTTCGTCTATTCATTCCTTTTATCTATCATCATTCCTTTCATTCCACATTGCATCTTTCATCATACAAGCATCATTACACCTGTAACAAAATTTCATAATTCTTTCATAGCATTCATCATGCTTTTCTACAATAATATTTATATTTCATACATACATCCATACAAGCATTAGATCACATAGAACTTATAATTCTATATAAGTTCACATATACATCAACATACCTTGGATCTTTAACCAGGCTATCACATTCCATTCCTTATATCCCACATGGCTATCATTACGTACCTCTCCTTTATTGCTTAAATTTGCATCCTCTTGAGTTTCCCGGTACCTATCTAAGGTTTGGGAAAACAAAACGTGAGTGACAACTCAGTAAGCAAGCATTTTATCTTTTAGGGCAAGACTTCCTTGAAAATCAATTCATTAAACATCTTGAACACCTTTTTCTTGAGGACATTTATATGTCCTAAAACATTATCATGAAATCCTTTGTTCATGAGGAAAATTCTATGTCCTTGAACATTATCTTAAAACATTCATTCTTAAAATCATTTACAAGCCACGTTTGGGCTTAAAAAGGCAAAACATGTGTATTTTACCCTTTTTAATTAACCTTGTTTAGTCTTGTATGAATATTTCCAATGTTCCAAGACATTTACATAAAACCATCTTTTGCCCGTGGACATTTCATGTCTAAAACACTTTTCTCATAAATCCTTTGGCAAAGAAGGACATTCTCATGTCCTAAAACATTATTCACATAAGCCTTTCTCGGCAAAGGACATTTTTATGTCCAAAAATATTTTTCATCATAAAATCCTTTAGCCCAGAGACATTTGATGTCTCAAAACATTTTTGACATAGCTTCTTTTAGCGATGGACATTCATATGTCCAAAAATATCATTCATTTAAATACTTTAACATTGGACATTCTCATGTCCATAAACACTTTTCATTTAGGCTCTTTAGAAATGGACATTCCTACGTCCAAACCAAGTTTCACATAAATCCTTTTCATAATCCCCGTCTTAGGGCTTGTTTAAAGCAAACAAGGCAAATAAAATACATAAATCATTTTCATAAATGCAATTGTAAAAAAATATTTCTTTTCATCCTTGTTATTTACACTTTTGTGTAAAACACCCTATTTTGAGGGTAATCATTCCATAAAAATCCCTTTAGGATAGCTTTCATAAAACATACTTTCATGTCCCAATCTTTGGGCTTTTCAAAAGCAAAACATAAGCAAATGCATTTCTCTCCCTCCAGTAGTGACACTTAGCAAGTGATCATGCTACCTTTTGGAAGAGAATCCTTAACAGCACACTAGCCAGGCGGCTATTCCTTTATCCTGCTCTCATCTTAGGGAGGGCGCCTGTGAGGACCAGGTATTTTTATTCTATTTTTATTATAACTTTTCTCTATTTATGAGGTAACTTATGAACATGCTAGTAAGAATTTTACGATATTAATGGATACATAACATACATGGACACGACATTTAGGAGATGTATAGTGCATATGTGCATGTATGATTAGCGTTCCATTGATGGGCACTATGACTATTGTTTCCCTCGCAGAGTAGGTACGGGGTTCGACCTGACCGGTCAGGTCGCGGGGGTCAAGGGGGCAGCGCCCCCGGAGAAAATTTAAATTATTAAGTTGTAGGAGAGGGGAATTAAATTACTAATTGCGACTAGACCCGACCCGACTCAATGGATTCTATTAACATAAGCGGCCCGCGCTCTAGGGTTTCATTCCCATTTCGCGCCCGACCGCGTTCTCTTCTCCTTCTCTTCTGGTTCTTTGTTCCTCTTCTACTTTCTCTTCCACTCAGTTCGAACCACCCGTGATCGCTTGAGGGGAACTATACCAACTACCTTGAAGGTCATAGATCCGAATTCAGGAAGCTCCAAGGCTCCGAATTTCTGCAGTCCACATCTAGGGTCGCTGTCTTGGGAGGGATCACGGTCAAGGTAAGTAGATGTCGCCCCTTCTCGATTTAGTGATAAAATTTTACGTTAAACGCGATACGAGGCTAGAGGGAATGTATAGCTTCTAACGACTCCATGATATTAGGCGTAGAGTTCGTAACAGTTAGGGTTCATGGTGAATTTACTTTGAATGCGTGATTTCTATGATGTAAAAGACTTCTTAGCAGTTGTTATATTGTTGAAATGTGACGTGAATTGATTTGCCCCAATCGAGAGTATGAATTGAAGGTTCTTTCATTTCGCACCTATCATGTGTTTGATAAAATGCTTGTGTGACAAATCTATGAGTTGTATCTGAATTGTGTTGATGTTGTATGCGTGGTTTGCAATGTGTTTCATTGTCTGTTATGTATGATGCGTTATCTCAAATAGTTGGTTGTAAGGGTTGTTCATGGCCCCTGATTGACATGAGGAGAGGGTTGTTCATGGCCCTTGATGGACATGAGTAGATGATTGGTTGCGTTGGTCGATTTGTGTGTATGGTTATATGTATACGATCTTGGGAGTGGGTATTGGACCCATGTGTATTAGTTTCATCACTGTATGAGTATCCATCATTATGCTTATTTGCACTTTGTGCTAACCACTATCTACTTACTGGGTCTATTTAGACTCATATCATTGTTATTGTGGTTTTAGATCGCAGGTCAGAAGGAGAACTTAAGGATGGTACAAGTTGAAGATCAAACATGAGAGACCCTAGCACAATATGTTGATTCCAGTTCTTTTAGACTTGTGCTCTTTTGATAATCATATATGTCGACAATTACTTAGGCGGATTCGTTTTGACAACTATAATGTATTTGGTATTTCAGATTGGATTATAATCCTTGTTGATGCACATATGCATGACTATTATATCTGTTTGTTGTGTAAGGAAAATATGTAATGATTTCCTTCTATATGAATGTTCTTATTATATGAAGATGCAAGTATATAAATAGGATTGAATGTTACAGATGGAAATGTAATGAATATCAGGTCATGTATTCCATATTACCCCTTGTTTGTTATGGGGAGATGCTGCCGAATTTTTCTATGATTGTGTAGCGCCGTTGATTAGTTATTGAGTATTTTTATGAATGGGGCGTTACAGAAAGTGGTATCAGAGCATAAGAATGTTTTAAATTATTAAGTTAGTGAAAGAGACCGATTAGGTGAGTGGTGAGAATACATGTTAAGTACATACTATATTATCAGGGATGCAGTCTAGGTTCTTGATATGGGACTTGGAATATCTCTATGTTAAATTAGTCTGTGTACATTGGTCAAATTTATGTTGCTTAATCTTAGTTGTTTATGGATGTTGCACAGAGGATGGCACCAAGGACAAGGCTTAATAAGGAAAAGGGCATTATGGAAGAGGGTGGACTAAGTGAAACAATAGTTTCACCTCAAGGAATGTCACTTGCTATTGAAGGCCAACAACAAGGGCAAGCTCCACGGGAGAGGTCCCCACTTCAAGAAGACGAGGAGAACGCAGATGATGATGCATACTGGGAGAATCCTAGCAGAGGTTATCATGGGATACACAGTCAAGGAGGAGTAGGAACCAATAGTGGTGAGATTCCTATAGGACCAGAGGTAAATACTGGGGCACAAGCAGGTGTGGAGGCTATGATGGGAATGATGAGAGGTATGATGCAGAATTTTCAAGAATTTATGCAAGCTCAGATGGAGAGAATGACGGCAAGCCTGGACACTCAAAGAGAACAACAAAGGACTTCAGGTGACACAAACCGTGCAGGTCCAAGGATGGGAGCAAGAAGACAAGAGCAAGAAGGAAGAAGGCCTCAAGAAGAGAAGTTAGACATCAAAGCATTCCAGGAGATGAAGCCTCCTATATTTCAAGGAGAAAGAGATTATTTAGTTGTGGATCGATGGGTGGCGAAGATGGAAAAGATTTTCAACTATATGGAATGCACAGAAGAACAAAAGGTCAAGTATGCTCTTTATGTGATGGAGGGGGATGCAGAACAGTGGTGGGATGCTGAGAAGGCTGTGTTACCAGATGGGGGTGGAAGACTACGATGGCCCGAATTTCTGGAAAGATTTCTTGCCCACTATGTGCCTGATAGTGAGAAAACACGTCGAGATCAGAATTCATGCACTTAGTACAGGGAAAAATGACCGTGGAAGAGTATGATGCTAAATTTCGGTCGCTTTCTAGATTTGTTCCGTGGATAAGGACCAATCCACAAGAAAGGGCACGTAAATTTCAAGAGGGACTGAAATTCTCTATTCGAAGGGGCTTAGCACCCTTCATGTTACGTGATTATGGAGAAATGCTTGATCGAGCCCGCATGATAGAACGGGAAGAAGAAGAGCAAGAGAGGATTAAGGAAAAGAGAAAAGGGCCAAGAGGAGAAGTACAAGGACACAAGAAGCAGAGGACTATTGAGGGTGGAACTTTTACATTTAAGTCAGCCTGTTTCCAATGTGGTCAATTGGGTCATAAAAAAACATCATGCCCGCAATTGGTAGGTCAAGGGGAAGAGCAAACCAGGGGACAAGCACAAGCCCATGTTAGGGAGCAACAACCACAACAGCCACAGGTTCAAAGACAGAGGACAGGACGACATATTGTTTGCTTCTACTATCGTCAACAAGGGCACATTAGGAGGGATTGCCCTATACTCTTAGGTGGAGGAGGAGTAGGGGCAGCTCGGATACAACAACAATTACCAGTTCATAATATTCCTCCTGGTGGGATGCAGGTTGGGAGAGGACCCTATCCTCAGCAGGTTCGCCCTCAGGTCGATAGAAGACCACAAGTGATGGCAGTGGTTCAAGCTGCAAATGCACAAGAGGCACAATCCGCAGAGAATGTGGTTACAGGTAACCTTCTTGTTAGTGGATGCATGGCCTTTGTATTGTTTGATCCTGGTGCATCACGATCGTTTGTGTCAATAGCTTTTGTGAAGAAAGCCAAGTTGATTAAACATCCCATGCATGAGCTAATGAGGGTGTCTACCCCCTTGAGAGCAGTTAGTATAGTAACTGAAATGTGTAGATGTGTTCCTGTGATGATTGAGGGTAAACAGTTCCTAGCGGATTTGATAGTATTGGAGATGGAGGGATTAGACATTATCTTGGGCATGGATTGGTTAGCTAAGTATGATGCTAATGTAGGTTGCCGATCAAAGCAAGTTATCCTTAAGCTACATAATGATATGGAATTCATATTCAGAGGATTACCAATAGGTGGGTTACCCAAATTGGTGTCAGCCTTAGGAGCAATGAGTTTGGTTCGAAAAGGTTGTCTTGATTATCTTGCCTCAGTAGTAGATATCAACCTAGTGGACAAACAGTTGGATGAGATCCCTGTGGTACGTGAGTTCCCTGATGTGTTTCCTGCAAATTTGCCTAGTTTGCCACCCGAACGGGAAGTGGAATTTGGAATAGATTTGCAGCCTGGAGTGGAGCCAATTTCAAGAGCTCCTTATCGCATGGCACCAGTAGAGATGGCTGAATTGAAGACTCAGTTGCAGGATCTATTAGATAAAGGATTTATTCGGCCCAGTGTGTCACCATGGGGAGCCCCAGTTTTGTTTGTGAAAAAGAAAGATGGGAGTTTGAGGTTATGCATTGACTATCGCGAACTCAATAAAGTGACTATTAAGAATAAGTATCCATTGCCTCGTATTGATGATTTGTTAGACCAGCTGCAAGGAGCAAGTAAGTTTTCAAAGATTGACTTACAATCTGGGTATCATCAAATGAGAGTTAAAGAGTCAGATATACAGAAAACAGCATTTAGGACTCGGTATGGACATTATGAGTTCCTAGTCATGCCTTTTGGTTTAACAAATGCCCTTGCAGCATTCATGGACTTAATGAATAGGGTATTTCGGCCATATTTGGATCAAATTGTGGTTGTGTTTATCGATGACATTTTGGTATATTCCAAGAGCAGTGAAGAGCATGAAGGACACTTGAGATTGATTTTACAAAGGCTAAGGGAAGAAAAGCTTTATGGAAAGCTTAAGAAGTGTGATTTTTGGATGAACAGTGTGGGCTTTTTGGGTCATGTTGTTTCTAAAGATGGAATATCTGTGGACCCGCATAAGATAGAGGCCGTGGTAAACTGGCCTAGGCCATCCAGTGTTACTGAGGTGAGAAGCTTTTTGGGTTTAGCAGGGTACTATAGGCGATTTGTGGAAGGGTTCTCTACCATTGCCACTCCGATGACGAAGCTCACACACAAAGGGGTAAAGTTCGAATGGACAGACAAGTGTGAAGAAGCATTTCAAGAGTTGAAGAGACGGTTAGTAGAAGCACCTGTGTTAACTGTACCTTCAGGAAATGGTGGATTTGTGATATATAGTGATGCATCAAAGAAGGGATTGAGATGTGTCCTTATGCAACATGGTAGGGTGATAGACTATGCATCAAGACAATTGAGACCACATGAGGTGAATTATCCAACTCATGACTTGGAGTTAGCTGCAGTGATCTTTGCACTGAAAATATGGAGGCACTACTTATATGGCGGACGATGTGAAGTATATACTGATCACAAAAGTTTGAAGTACATCTTTACTCAAAAGGAGTTAAATATGCGGCAACGAAGGTGGCTAGAGTTAATAAAAGATTATGACCTGGGTATTCATTATCATCCAGGTAAAGCAAATGTTGTTGCAAATGCACTGAGTAGGAAATCTGGGAGTAGCATGGCTAGTTTACTTACTGGTCAAGAAAAATTATTTGAAGAAATAAGAAGAATGGACTTGCATGTGTGTGTTGATGGGGTAGCAGCACAAATTAGCCAATTAAAGATTCAACCTACTCTTAGAGATGAAATTAGACAAGCGCAAGAGGAAAACCAAGATGAATCCTTTCAAAAGGTGAGAGAGAGAGCATTGAAAGGAGAATTGCAAGATTTTATAATTGGGGCCGATGGTATTATGAGATTCAGGGGTCGTATGGCCATTCCCAGGAGAGCTCAAATTTTACAAAAGATACTCGAAGAGGCACATTACTCACCTTACATGATTCACCCTGGGAGTACAAAGATGTATCAGGATTTAAAGATGCACTATTGGTGGGATGGAATGAAGGGTGATGTGGCTAAGTATGTAGCCAAGTGTTTAACATGCCAGCAAGTCAAGGCCGAACACCAGAGACCTGGAGGAGCATTGCAACCCATTGAAATTCCAAAGTGGAAGTGGGAAGGTATAGCGATGGACTTCATTGTTGGACTACCACGCACAGTGGCAGGATATGATAGTATTTGGGTTATTGTGGATAGATTGACTAAGGTGGCACATTTTATTGCTGTTAAAACCACTTTTACAGCTGAAAAGCTAGCATGGATATATCATAAGGAGATCGTCAGACTCCATGGGGTGCCAATGTCTATCATCTCAGATCGGGGATCAGTGTTCACATCAAGGTTCTGGAAGGCTTTACATAGAGCAATGGGCACTCAATTGGATTTTAGCACTTCCTTCCATCCGCAGTCTGATGGCCAAACAGAACGAGTGAACCAACAGTTAGAAGATATGTTGAGAGCTTGTGTCTTGGAATGGGGTAGCACTTGGAGTGACCATCTGGCTTTGGCAGAATTTGCATACAACAATACTTATCATTCCAGCATTTAAATGGCTCCTTTTGAGGCATTGTATGGACGAAAATGTAGATCGCCACTTTGTTGGGATGAAGTGGGGGAGAGTACTATAGTTGGCCCTCAAATGATAGCAGACACAGTGGAGAAGGTATCACGAATTCGGGAACAGATCCGCATTGCCCAATCTCGTCAAAAGAGCTATGCAGATACTAGGAGGCGAGAGCTAGAGTTCCAAGTGGGAGATAAGGTATTTTTAAAGGTATCCCCAATGAAGGGTGTGGTTCGGTTTGGTACAAAAGGAAAATTAAGTCCAAGATATATCGGTCCCTACGAAATCTTGGAACGAGTTGGAAAGGTAGCATATCGCATTGCTTTGCCACCTTTCTTAGTCGGGGTGCATGATGTATTCCATGTCTCATCATTAAGGAAATATGAGCCAGACCTGTCACATGTGCTCAAGCCTGAGGAAATACGAGTAGAAAAGAATTTGCAATATGTAGAGAGGCCAGTTCGAGTCTTAGATAGTAAGGAGAAACAATTGAGAAACAAGACTATCAAGCTGCTTAAAATCCAGTGGAGTAACCATACAGAAGATGAGGCTACTTGGGAGTTGGAGGAGATAATGAAGGAGAAATATCCTTATTTATGGGAATGATTGCAAGTTTCGAGGACGAAACTTTTCTAACGAGGGAAGTCTGTGAGGACCAGGTATTTTTATTCTATTTTTATTATAACTTTTCTCTATTTATGAGGTAACTTATGAACATGCTAGTAAGAATTTTACGATATTAATGGATACATAATATACATGGACACGACATTTAGGAGATGTATAGTGCATATGTGCATGTATGATTAGCGTTCCATTGATGGGCACTATGACTATTGTTTCCCTCGCAGAGTAGGTACGGGGTTCGACCTGACCGGTCAGGTCGCGGGGGTCAAGGGGGCAGCGCCCCCGGAGAAAATTTAAATTATTAAGTTGTAGGAGAGGGGAATTAAATTACTAATTGCGACTGGACCCGACCCGAGCCCCGACCCGACTCAATGGATTCTATTAACATAAGCGGCCCGCGCTCTAGGGTTTCATTCCCATTTCGCGCCCGACCGCGTTCTCTTCTCCTTCTCTTCTGGTTCTTCGTTCCTCTTCTACTTTCTCTTCCACTCAGTTCGAACCACCCGTGATCGCTTGAGGGGAACTATACCAACTACCTTGAAGGTCATAGATCCGAATTCAGGAAGCTCCAAGGCTCCGAATTTCTGCAGTCCACATCTAGGGTCGCTGTCTTGGGAGGGATCACGGTCAAGGTAAGTAGATGTCGCCCCTTCTCGATTTAGTGATGAAATTTTACGTTAAACGCGATACGAGGCTAGAGGGAATGTATAGCTTCTAACGACTCCATGATATTAGGCGTAGAGTTCGTAACAGTTAGGGTTCATGGTGAATTTACTTTGAATGCGTGATTTCTATGATGTAAAAGACTTCTTAGCAGTTGTTATATTGTTGAAATGTGACGTGAATTGATTTGCCCCAATCGAGAGTATGAATTGAAGGTTCTTTCATTTCGCACCTATCATGTGTTTGATAAAATGCTTGTGTGACAAATCTATGTGTTGTATCTGAATTGTGTTGATGTTGTATGCGTGGTTTGCGATGTGTTTCATTGTCTGTTATGTATGATGCGTTATCTCAAATAGTTGGTTGTAAGGGTTGTTCATGGCCCCTGATTGACATGAGGAGAGGGTTGTTCATGGCCCTTGATGGACATGAGTAGATGATTGGTTGCGTTGGTCGATTTGTGTGTATGGTTATATGTATACGATCTTGGGAGTGGGTATTGGACCCATGTGTATTAGTTTCATCACTGTATGAGTATCCATCATTATGCTTATTTGCACTTTGTGCTAACCACTATCTACTTACTGGGTCTATTTAGACTCATATCATTGTTATTGTGGTTTTAGATCGCAGGTCAGAAGGAGAACTTAAGGATGGGACAAGTTGAAGATCAAACATGAGAGACCCTAGCACAATATGTTGATTCCAGTTCTTTTAGACTTGTGCTCTTTTGATAATCATATATGTCGACAATTACTTAGGCGGATTCGTTTTGACAACTATAATGTATTTGGTATTTCAGATTGGATTATAATCCTTGTTGATGCACATATGCATGACTATTATATCTGTTTGTTGTGTAAGGAAAATATGTAATGATTTCCTTCTATATGAATGTTCTTATTATATGAAGATGCAAGTATATAAATAGGATTGAATGTTACAGATGGAAATGTAATGAATATCAGGTCATGTATTCCATATTACCCCTTGTTTGTTATGGGGAGATGCTGCCGAATTTTTCTATAATTGTGTAGCGCCGTTGATTAGTTATTGAGTATTTTTATGAATGGGGCGTTACAGCGCCGCTGGCACTCCTGCCATCCCTTAGCGACTTTGCCTTATGTAGAGTAGGCCCCGGTCATCCCAACCGTGCTCTACAACCGGCCTATTCCTTGTACTGGTCCACCATATATCATCATGACGGACCGTAGTCCATTTAGTTTAAAGTATTATAGACCGTAGCCCGTATCCTTTAAAACCAGGATCACAGACCTCAGTCTGCATTCATAACTTAAAAACATCACAGACCGAAGTCCGTGTCTTTAAAAAAAATTATTTTCAAAAACACATCACAGACCACAGTCCGTGTCAACTTGTAAAGCTAGCACACCCACTTTAAACAAGTTATCATTTTCAAAACCTTTGAATTTTCAAAATTAAACCATATATTTTCTAACATTTTCTTGGTTTCCATTTCGGGGCCTTTTGCTCACAAAAGTTATGCAATTATGCTACCCCTTCTCAACCACCCTAATAATCAAATTATTGTCCACCTATCTATTATACTATTTTTACATAAGGGGTTTGCATAATCTTTTGCATACCATTTAGCAACCCGAAATCAAACCATTTTATGAAATCAACACAGGAGGTTGGTCATCCTTAAATCCCCTTCAACACATCCGTATAAATATTTTTCAAAACATTTTCAACATAGATTTTCTTATCTAAAGGAAATCAAAACTTTTTCGAATATCATTTCAAAACATATGAACTATGTCCAAATCATTGTTTATATTTAATTATCATGACCTAGCAAAATAAATCTTTTTCATAAATCAATTCCCCTTTTCCTTTTTTCTTTCATAAACATAATTGTTTATAACAAATTATTGTAAAATTAACTCAAAACTTATTTACAAACAATACTTTGTGAAAAAGGATAAAATTTTATTTTTCTTATAAAATACTTTTGAAACAACATCATAAAGAACTTGCTTGCTTATAAGCAAATTCTTAAAAACCATCGACATAAAACGTGAAATCTTTTGAAAATATTATCATGGAGAACTTGCTTACTCGTAAGCAAATTTCTCAATCCATTAACATAAAGCATTGCCAATCTATGGCAACACTTGTGATAAATTCTTTATTTTAAAATCGTTGTTTGCTCCCCATGAAGCAAACCTTGAGACTTTTTCTTAAAGTCATCCTTTTCCAAAACTTAAGGCTTTTTATTAAAGCCATCATTTTCAAAACTTGTGGCTTTTCATTAAAGCCATTATTTTTAAAACTTGTGCTTGCCCATTCGTTTAAACATAATTATAAACATTTTTAATGACATATCATCACTTAGAAAGAAAACATTATTTTAGAAAGTTCGTTTGCTTACCTGAGATCGCCATAATCCTTTTCTTCCATTCTTTTCCTTGCCTTTGCCTAGATAAATGAAAATAAAATTTTATTTATTTGCATCATCTTCACATACTTATATTCCTTAGGTTTTCCAACCTACATAAATCCATTTGGACTTATATTACACTAGCTTAGCCCACTTGTCTTTCAAGTCGGGTGTTCATACGTATCATAACCTATACATCACATTATACATTTATTCATTAATTTTTTATACCCTTATGTAAGGTAAACTTATATACATATAATAATCCTTCATTAACTCATTTGGAGGTTCATTACCTCCATCTATCATTTTTTTAACATATTTGTTTCATTTTTCATACATCGACATTCGTTTTAAACATATATTCGACGTGTTAAACCTCATATATTAATCTTAAAATTTAAGATTAACATTACTCAATCATTCAGAAACTTAGTCATCTCTTTTTACCATAATTCCATGCATTTTTTCATTTTTGGAATTTACATACCCCATTTATCATTCATTCATACCTATCCTTCCATACAAGTCCATTTCTCAACACATACTTATGTGTTTCTTAAAATTTTTTAAAATAAAAATTTAATCCTAATTTCAGCGTGATTAAATCCTTTAATTAACATATAACTCAGGGTTAATTTTTGAAATTTTAATCCATTTATCATAGGGTTCCCAAAACAGCAACTTTAGAATCCGTTTTTCGTCGTTTCAATGTTCTCTTTAGCAACATGGTTTAAACAGATTTTTAATCCGAATTTTTCAGCCTTAAACCATGATTTTCTTAACCAAAATTTAGGATATTAACACTTTTTTGAATCCCATAATTAAATGGTTTCCATACAGCAACTTACTCATCCATTTCGGGTACCGTTTTCACCTCATTTGGACATCTTTTCATAAAATTCATAAAAATCAGATTTGGGGCTCATCTTCCCAAATTCTTTTGGGCATCCAAATTAACCTAATCCTAGGGTATTTTACCCTACATAAATTCCATAAATCATTTAATCTCATTTCCATACCATTTTTAACATAAAAATGGAAAAATCGAGTCATATATGCAACCCTAGGTTCCATACCTTATAAAATCAGTGACTTATTCATAAATCATCATATGACTTACACTAAATCATGATTTATATCCTAATCATGATTCTAAGATCATGCAGCAACATTCCATACAGATTCAAGAGGGTTCAAGTGGTGATTTTCACCAAAAATCTCATCTTAACACCCATTTAACTCCCTTGAATGCTTGCTTTCATTTATGCCATCTAATTTTCATTAAATTCCCAATGTAAGGGTATCATAACATTTTATTTAAGAGGTCTTTCATGAATTTAAATCATGGTTCAAAACCAAGAAGGAAACTTGGGAATTGGAAGGCTTAAACTCATTGGATACTAAACCAAGAAGGATCTTTCCCTCTTTTCCTTCTTCTTTTCCTTCTCTTTTCTCCCATTCCTTGCTTCCGGGGTCGTGTGAGGCTTGCTGGATTTTTGGAGAATTTTTTTCTCCTTAGTTTCCTCTCTTCTCTCCCTCTCTCTCTTGCTATGGACGTCACTTGGGTTGGTTGCTGGAATTTTCCAACAACTATGTCCCCTTTTTTATTCCATTTGAAGTCCACATAAATGTGCACTTATCCCTTGTACACTTGGCTAATTTTTACCCATGTAAAAATTGGATAATTATCTTAATGAAAAAATCACAAAATCATACATTAATGGGCCACCTAGCTGTCCACACATGGGACGTCCACCTTCCCGCCCATTTTGGCATTTTGTGGCTGATATTTCCAGCCCCTTTAATCCCTCATTAACTATGCTAGATTTTAGACTAATTACATGGGCATTTTAGAATTTTTAAAAATAAAAAAATCTGATTTTTGGGTGCTATCTACTCATCTCTTGCCACCTTATCCCCATGCTTAATGGCTTTGTCTTTTTCTCAATAAATGGGTTTCGTCCTTTTGTGATTAAGAAAATTCCTTGATAATTAGCTTAATCCATTCCCACCATATCGTTCGTCATATCGTTTTATCCATCTTTCTCAAGTTTCGTTTCAAACTGAGTTTTCTAACTCCACTTATGACCACTTGAATTTATCTTTTGGATATGAGGATAAAAATAATTAATTATCACCCTAATCCCATCATTATTCTCTTAATCCAATCCATTCAAAAGATCGGGCCCACCGTTGTGAGCCTACCTTTCAAATTTCATCGAAATCCGCCTTGTAGGCGTCAAGTTATGAATTTTCTATCATTTTTCATCTTAATTCCGTAATTACACTTTAATCTCCATAAATTAAATCATGATTATTAACATAATTATTCATGACACATTGTCCCTTTAAATCCTCATTAAGCCCCTCGGGTCATACCGACTCACTTTCGGCTCTGGCGATTAAATTTTTAATCACCATTCTTAACTAAAACCCTAATTGCAAAATATCATTAATCATAAAATCATCCAAAATTCATTCAAGGCATACATGTATCATAATTACATGTCAAATGCCTTCATATGAGTCCTACTTCGGTCCGGGTATCACAGTTCACAAATATTTTCTATAATTTATACTTGGGCATATATATTTTTCAGCAAACGTTGCCCATGTATATCTTAGATTTGAATGGAACTTAGTCTCATAGTTGAACAAATGATGTTGGATGCAATGTATTGATTATATTTTCCATAAACCATTAAGGTGAAAACTGATGGTGAGTTACATACATGAAATTATCTTCATATACATTTTATAGTAGAACTTCTATACAACTTTTTTATTGGGCCACCCACCTTATATTACTAAGTACTTAATAGAAGTGTACTTCAAGAGAGGGATAACGAAGTTGTTGTCTCTAATTAACTTCGAATCTTAGACCTTCCTACTCTAATATTCTGTACACACTCATGGTAGTCACTCGATCATTCAAGTGATGACAAACCTTTATATAACTTTTTTATAAAATAATTCTATATAAATTTTTTATCAGCAATACTTCTATATAGTTTGGTTGCATAGGAATGACTCTTTTTTAGTAACAAAATTGATGATATAAGGGATAAATTTGTTTTAAAAAAAAGTGAACATAACCAGAAAAAAAAATTTCATATTCTTTTTCCGTGGATTTTATTCACTAATTTTTCTTAATTATAATCTTAGTTTAAATTGAATGTCACAACTAATTGACTGTCTAGTATGAATTGAAAAAGGTTACTGATCATTTACAACTAGTTGAAAATAAAGGCCTTTTAGACCGATCATAAAACCTATTGCAAATCATTTTTAAATTTTCGCTTAAAATCGTTAATCTAGATGTGTACTACCTATAATTTATATTTTTTGAATTTTAAACACAGACATATTTTGGTCATTTTGAACGTGTGAAAATGACTACAATACTCCTATATTTAAAATTCAAAAAATATAAGTACATATATCCTAAAATGATAAATTTTGGTTTAAGGACTATATACCTCTAGGTTAACGATTTCGAAAAAATCTATACAGACCATTTTTAGGAGCCTCCATTTTTAACTAGTTGATCATGACTCATTAAAGATTTTGAACACTTAATTTTGCATAGTTGCAAACTAGAGTGTGGTGGCTATACACTACCAAAAATTGTAACATAAGTTCTCAAGAGTTATGGGGACAATTTTTTCAAATTATCCCTAATAGATTGTAGATAAGTGCTAGCGTTTAGTAATTAAGAAGCATACAATGTAATAAAATAATATTTTGCAATGTGTTTGTAGCCATGTTTAATACTTTTTGTTACAAAAGACACTAATTAGTAGTGTAATTAATTAGTTTTAATAAAAAATAACTTTCAACACCAATAGTATAATATATATTGTAAAATGTAACTTTTTCATATCAATTAAGGTGGACCAAGACTTTTTCGATAATGAAATTAATTATATAGTGGATAAATTTAAACTGTAACCAGAAAATAGATGTCTTCTTCCTTTTCGCGTGGACTCCATTCACCAATTTATCTTAATTATAATCTTCGACTGAATTATTTGCCACCTTATTAAATTAATCAAACGTCTAATATGAGTTGCAAAATTGCACTTCGTAACTTTATATACTGCAAATTAGCGCGTGGTTTGAATATACACAACCAAAAAATGTATCATGAGTCAGAAGAGTTTCAGTGACAAGTCGTTTAAAATTGGCACAAAAAATTTGTTGTTAAAAGCTTGGTTTTAGCTAGATAATGTTTAAAATGAGCACTCTAGGAAAATGAATATTTTACAAAAATTTTATCAATATTTGATATTTCTTTTACAAAAGAAATTAATTAGCAATTAATTAATTATTTCCACTAAAAAATAGTTTTTAGTAGTAACAGTATAATATATATTTCATAAGTTTTTTTTTATGACGATGTATTGCATAAATTTTTAATGGTAGGACTAATTGCTAAAAGTTATACTTCGAGATATAGCTTCTAAATTTTGTCACTAAAGCCTATTGGCATTGACTAACAGTAGCCTAGTTATAATAACATGATAGTACAAATTAATACATAAAGAGTTACTAAATGTCCATTTTCAAATGATAGTAATAGTGTCTTTTGCAAAATAAAAGAAAGTGAATTTTGGCTAAAATCATGTTGCAAAAATGCTAATTTTCTTTTGGTAATATTTGTTGAATAGATCTTTAAGTTTCGGAATGAAAAAATATATAGAACATGTTATGATATCTAATAGACAGCAAAATGGAAAAGATTTTAAATCGTTATTTATGAATTTAATATATAATTTGATTTGCATGCGATCTTTTTCTCAAAAAATAGATCCTGTCAAAATTTATTACAGTAGCGTATGTCAAATGAAATGAGATCTATATAGAAATATTCACGAGAACGGAAATTTCGTGGAATCATCAAAACAGCCAACATAAAATAAACGAAGGATGCATGCACGGTTAATTAAGAGCCTCCATGGGACGGGATGGGAGCTTGCTTGAGCCGACTATTTCTTCTGCTGGCGAATTCAATGCCTCTCTCCTCCTCCATAAAAGTTGGCTGGGGTAGTTGCATCTTCCTCTCCTTCCCCACACTCTTTATAAACCCATCATTTTCTCCCCCTCTTTTCAACTATTCTGCTTTCATTCATCTTCATCTCTTCCCGCTTGCTAGTCTTCTCCACCTCTAGTCTTACCCACTTCCCTCTACAACTCCAAAAATCCAAACAAACCAGCCTAACGCTATCCCCCTTCATTTCCAGCTTTATCTAGATCTCTCACCAACCAAAGAACATTAAGAAATCACTAGATATTCCCTCCCTCCTTTCTTTTGTCATCTTATATATGTCCACTTCTTAATTAACAACAACCTCTTCACTTCGTTCACCCAATAAAGATTTCTCGACATATACTTTAGTTTCTTCTTTTGTTTCCCTCTTCGAAATCATGCTGGAAGAAGCCCAAAAGCCCTCCTTTGAAAGAAGAATGCTTCCCAACTTCCTTCTTTCAGTTAGGCTCAAGTACGTGAAGCTAGGGTACCATTACCTCATCTCCAACGCCTTGTACCTCATCTTTACACCCCTTCTCATAATGCTATTAGCCAATCTCTCGACCCTCTCCCTTGCAGACATTGGAGACTTATGTGTGCATCTCCAATACAACGTGATTTCAGTCCTCCTCTGCGCGGGCTTTCTGGTTTTCTTCGCAACGCTTTACTTCATGACGCGCCCCCGCGCCGTGTTCTTGCTCGACTTCGCTCTGTACAAACCCGAGGAGGGGCGGATCTGCACAAGGGAGAGGTTCATGCACTGCACGAAGAGGGCTGGGACTTTCACGGAGGAGAACGTGGAATTCCAAAAGAAGATTCTGGAGAGGTCGGGTCTTGGGCAGTCGACGTACTTGCCGGAGGCCGTGCTGAGGCTGCCGCCTAACCCGTGCATGGCGGAGGCAAGGAATGAGGCAGAGATGGTGATGTTCGGAGCTGTGGACGAGGTGCTGGCCAAAACTGGGGTGAAAGCTAAGGATATTGGGATCGTGGTGGTGAATTGCAGCCTCTTCAATCCCACGCCGTCTCTCTCTGCTATGATCGTCAACCACTACAAGCTGAGGGGGAATGTCATCAGCTACAACCTTGGTGGTATGGGCTGCAGTGCTGGGCTGATTTCTATCGACCTTGCCAAGAAGCTCTTGCAGGTTAATTATTTTTCTTCATCTCTCTCTCTCTCTCTCTCTCTCTCACACACACACACACACACCGCATGCATCCGCTGCACCACGTTCTCGAAGCAAGAAAATGGAACGGAGAATTAATTTATATCTTTCAGTAAAAAGAAATAATGTACCTCGACACTGAAAAAAAAATTTGTATGCAACAGCGAGGAAGGATCCATAGGGAAAAAAATTGCTACCGAAATTTATTTATTTATTTTTCCCTCTTACTTTCGCTTATTTTTTTTAACCATTTGTTCATATCTTTTTATATTATTTTTCATACAATTTTTCTTATTCTCTTTAATCCTAATCATTATCTCAATTATATCAAGGGCATGTTTGTTTTAAACAAAAAGTTTTCAAATCAAAATTTTTATACCTTCATAACTGTCATATTTTTTTTTATTAATTTTACATATATTCGTATACAATTATCTCACATTTCAACCATTTCTATACAATGATCTATAGAATCAACCTATCTGTTTTAACTTTATTCTCTTCATTCTTCATTATTACATCTATTATATCACATTATTTTTTCCCAAATTAAAAAACTTTTCATTCAAAAGTTTTATTACTTCCCTAATACACCCTAAATCCCTTTCTTTTATTTTCAATTAAATTTTTTTTCACATACCAAACACACCTATAATATTCAAATAGGTAGAATGATTGAAAAAATTATAGTATAGAAGTTGGACATCTAATCAAGAAGATTTTTTTCCCTTCTCATGTCATATTCCAAATGTTACTCTAAACAAGGATAGAATAGATATACCTTCTCACTAAAGAGGTATGATTTGAGTAAATTTGATGAGGTCTTTGGCGGAAATTGTAAACACTAAAAATGATTAAAGTAGTTGCCATGAGGCACGTGGGCTGGTGGTAACTCTAGCATTTCACCTCATGGATATTTGCAATTCGAGTCTCCCATTGTTGGGAGTAAAAAACAGTTGTTCCCTAGTCTAGGGGTATATATGCAATTGTCCCCGTGGAGGATGTGTAAGATGTCCCGCCAAGGCGAGGGTTGTGAAAGTGTTTGATGTGTAATATCAGATGTCTCAATGTATATAATATCAATAAAAATACGATTAAAGCAGTTAAAATAATTGTGATTTTACTCTTCCAAAATCATTTGAAATAACTTTTAATTTTTTTTAAAAAAATAAAGTTACATCTTTACACTTTCTTTAGAAAGTATATTAAATTAAGAAATGATCCTTTTAGTCCGGGTTAAGCAAATGGACCGCTTAGTCCACCTCAAAAAACTCGTTTACAATATTTTTTATTTTTTCTTCATACACTTGTTTATCTAAGTATATTTAACATATAATCCAAGTTTTACTATTTTTTGAATATTTGTATATATTTTTTGAGATTTTTAAACATCGATGTGTATATATATATTTAAAATATCTTTATTTTTAAAAATCTCAAAAAATATATACACATATCAAAAAATGATAAAACTTAGATTATATGTTAAATATGTTTAGATAAATAATTGTAAGAAGAAAAAAGTAAAAAAGGTATTGTAAATAGATTTTTGAAGTGGACTAAGTGATGTATTGCTTAGTCTAAGCTAACAAAATTATTCTTTTGTTAAATTAATAAATAATTTTACATTAAAATGTATTATAGAAAAACCATATAAAACTTGTGTATTAGTATTTGATACAAAAAAAAATCAACATTTTGCGACATGCTTTTAGCAATAGTTTGTATTTTTTTACTGTAAAGTAGATTTATTAATATAAACAAGTACTATAGCTGAAAATAGCTTTTTGTAATGAAAATATAACAAATGTTGTAAAAAGTAATTTGTCAGAAACAAAATTTGAAAAATGTATACTTTAGGGTCCCTTTGGTAAAATGTAAAAAATGAAAAAAATGTAGAAGAAATTTTTAAAAAGTGAGAAAATGGAAAATATAATAGGAGAAATGATTAAGAAGAAAGAAAATAAAAAAAATAGATAGATAATTATATGAAAATATTTAAAAAAAAAAGATTTACCTGTACAGTAAAAATTGAAAATTTTGGATAATTGAAGAGTTAAGATATTAAACCGTATAAAAAAGGCGGGGAGGAAAGAGGGGAGGAGGTTTTTTTGGTGTCTTTTGCCACTAATTTACAATGACATTACCGCGTAAATTGATGCATATGGTAAGAAATTTTAGTTTGGCTAAACATTTAATTAGTGCGAGTAGTTGGATATGTATTCTGGACAAAACCATTGGACGGTGGAGATTGTATAACCATTAGTCACCATCTTGAGCAAGTCAGTCTATCTACCGAATTCTCGTCGATGCCACATTTGCACCCAACTCTCTATTTAAAATGTTCTTCCGTGATCCAGCCCGTTCCTTATTCGAAAGATATAATTTCCACTGTACATACAGAAATATTATTTCGCATGTAAACGTGGCTGAGGGACGTACGAAAGCATTAAAAACATAGAAAATGGGCAAGCGTGATTTTACTGGTTGTAGTAGCTCAACGGCAATATCGGCGAACGTCACATCGATCGGCATTTAATTCCCAATGGTATAATTGAATTTGAAAGGCTGTCACTGCTGACGCGCGACATGGCCACGTAGCATAGATGCAAACATGCGAGCGAGATTCAACTATACTTGCTTCCGTTTCCATTTTCGAATTCAGTTCACACAAAGGTTTGCTGGAGCCCGATCGCACGCGCGCATATATCAATTTTTTTATTTTTTTAAATTTTTTTTTACAATATTATTAATCTATATGTATTTAATATGTGTATAATTTTTTACTCTTTTTGGAGTATTTTATATATTTATTTTTAATTTTTGAAAATTAGTAGTATTTTAGGTAATTATTTTGAAAAAAATAAAAAAAAATGAGTATATGAGCTACGGAGAATGCAGCGCTGCATGCGCATGCGATTGGGCTCCAGGTTGGCCACTCGGGCAACGCTTAGTGGTTTCTTATTGTAGCTTATATCCAGGCCATATGAATTCGAATCTTGCAAAGTAGGTATGAAAAAATATTATTATATGTAGGTAAAATGTACCTTTAATAGTTATGACATTTATAGTTATCTTTTTTATATGTGAAGGTATTTACAAAATATCTTTTCATAATAAAGGATATGAAAATGCATGATTTGTAATATCAAAGGTAATAGTGTATATGATATTAACCCAAAAAAAGTTAGGTCGGGTATTTTTGTAACGCCAAAAAACTTGTTAAATCACACCACTTCAAAACGCAAATATAGAACTTATAATTGCTATCGCTAGGGACTAAAATGGCAAAAAATGGTGCATAGATATTAAGTGAAAAATATACGTTCCGTAAATATTACTAGATAATTAAGTTATTGATAGGATTAGATTTTGATTTAAGATTATTTTGGGTGATATTTTAGTGGAAGTGGAACTGACTTGCATGCATTGCTGCTGCAGGTGCATCCCAACTCGTATGCGTTGGTAGTTAGCATGGAGAATATCACGCTCAACTGGTACTTCGGTAACAACCGCTCCATGCTTCTCTCAAACTGCCTCTTCCGCATGGGCGGCGCCGCCATCCTCCTTTCCAATAGGCGCTCTGACCGCCGCCGCTCCAAGTACCAGCTGGTCCACACCGTCCGTACCCACAAGGGTGCCGACGACCGTGCCTACGCCTGTGTCTTCCAAGAGGAAGACGACACCGGCAGGATCGGCGTAGCCCTCTCCAAAGACCTCATGGCCATTGCAGGCGAAGCTCTCAAGACCAACATCACCACTCTCGGCCCGCTCGTCCTCCCGATGTCGGAGCAGCTCCTCTTCTTCGCGACATTAGTAGCCAGGAAACTGCTTAAGATGAAGAACCTGAAGCCATACATACCAGATTTCAAGCTTGCTTTCGAGCATTTTTGCATACATGCTGGCGGGCGAGCTGTACTGGATGAATTGGAGAAGAATTTGGAGTTGACGGAGTGGCATATGGAGCCATCGAGGATGACTTTGTATAGGTTTGGGAACACTTCCAGCAGTTCGTTATGGTATGAGCTCGGATACACAGAGGCCAAGGGGAGGGTGAAGAAGGGAGATCGGCTGTGGCAGATTGCTTTTGGGTCTGGGTTCAAATGCAATAGTGCTGTTTGGGTGGCGCTCAGGACGGTGGATCCAGCTGAAGAGAAGAACCCTTGGACGGATGAGATTGACAGCTTTCCTGTTCAGGTGCCGAAAGTGGCAACTGTTGTTGGGTCATGATTTTTCGGTTTGGGTTTTCGACTTTATTTATAAAAAACTACATTATAATATTATTCTTGTTGGTTCCGAGTTAATGACAATCACCCAAGATGGGAGGAGTGAATTTGGTATTTAAAATTTTTCAACTTAAACAGAAATTTTACCCCGGATTAATTTAGTCTCTTTTATGAAGAATTAAATGGAAAACAATATAGTGCTGAGAGCAGAAATAAAAATCAATAAACAAGTTTTTATAGTGGTTCGGGCAATCTTCCCTACTCCACTCTTCCAAGGTCACACCTCTTGTGACTTGGGTTCCACTATGTATTTCACAAATACAACTAGAACTACTGCTCTCTTCTAGATTCTAGCTCTAGGGGACATCAATAATTCACAGCACAAGTAGGTGACGAGTTCCACTCTAATCACACACTACTTTGCTTACACTTGATCTTAGTTACCCAAACTAAATCAAGTTCAATACAACAAGAAAAAATAAAAGAGAGTTTCTACACGTTACTAATGTGTAGAGGCAAATTTGACGCAGAGAAGAACTTGTAACATAGGCTTAATGATTCAGCAAGCAGCTCTTGGCAGTTTGAAAGCAAAGTTCTTCTAAATGTTGGCTTGATCACTTAAAGCTCTTAGATATGGGAGTTATGCACATTCAATGAATTCTTAGCTACCCTCATCGTTCATATTGAATGTCTTATATAATTTGCGAGGGAATCCGAACGTTTGGAAGTAGGTGGCGAGCATTTAATGCGCCAACGTTCGAAAAATTTCCGACCGTTGCGACCCAAGTCGCAGGTGGAGTCGACTTCGGGTGCGACTTTGCTCAAGTCGTAGATGGAGTCGACTTCGGGTGCGACTTCAGCTCTCCGCAACTTCTTCAAGTTCCAGTCTGGGTCGACTTAGTCCTCGACTTGACCCAAGTCGTAGGTGAAGTCGACTTCGGGTGCGACTTCACTTCTTCAGCTTGCTAGTTGAACTTGAAATCTTCAGAGATGACTTTGATCACTTGATTTTCTTCATATTGATTGTTTTCCCATTTATTTATAATTCTTGGAACTTAGTATAATCATCCTAGTTTGAAAAACCTTAAGCTCTATTTCTTGAAATCCTGAATACTTGAATCTTAGAGTGCCTAATGATGTCCGAGTATGTGTTCATGATCCAACATGATGGATTCATGCAATCCTGCTTGCTTTGATCTTCGTTTGATCTTCATTTGGTCCATGTTGAGTGTTTGAGTCGAATCGACCTTCATCTCCACTCAAATATGTCATTGAGTTAACTAGTTCGGCAATTTCAGCACTGAAGTCGAAGCTGGAGTCGACTGGGTCTGTGACTTCACCCAAGTCGCATGCGGAGTCGACTTGGGATGCGACTTCGGCAGCTCTCGTCATCAATTTCAACTCTGGACAGAAAGTTAAGTCTGAAGTCGATGCCGGAGTCGACTTGGTCTGCAACTTCACCTCAAGTCGCAAGAGAAATCGACTTGGGATGCGACTTCGGCAACTCTCATTCTCAATTTCAACTCTTGCAGGAAATGACGTTTTGAAGTCGCTGCTGGAGTCGACTTGGGGATCGACTTGGCTTAAGTTGATGCCTGAGTCGACTTGGAATTTGACTTGACTTGTCATGCTTCATTTTCTTCATTTTTATAACCTTTAATCATCTCCACACACATGTTAGTAATCAAAACTTACTCAAATTGATTTGTTAATCATCAAAACATAGACTTGGCTTATTTTTCACATGTTTCCAACAGTTCTAGCTAGTTGTGACTTACACGTGAATATTAAAATATATGGTTGGTTGCCATCCATAATTCGTTGATTTTTTATTTCATTTTGTTAGACTTTACCCTTGAAGATCATAATGTTGCACACTTGCAGTTCAATAAAATCTGATTTTTTGCAACAGTAATTTTTTGTTGCGAAAATTGACATTATTAGACTAGCTCCTATAGTTCTGTTACTATAATCCCTCAGTTTTTTTTTTTTGATTTATAATCCCTCAGTTTTAAAAGCAATACTTTTATATTGGATTTAGGCTTGGAGGTTATCCTTGAACATCTCTCAGATGTTGTGCTAAGTATATTCACACTTTACATGAAAATATCAGAAGTTACTTATTTTTCGTGAGATCCAAGAGTTTTTAATAATAAGATTTAAATATGTTTTCAAAAAAATTTACCAGATTTTCATGTGAAATTTAAAATTTTAATTTATTCATAATTTAACATCAAAAATCTAAATTTAGCTTAAATTGGACACAATACTATAAATTGTATTCTTGGAGTTATGGGATGTACCATATGTTTATAGAATCTTCTTGAAGTCTAAAACCTAACTTAATAAATCGTTTGTTAATAAGAGTTTTTCAGAGAACGATATTAACGAAATAGTAAAAATATATTATTTGATGTCATTCATGTAATCATTTCATAAACACATGAGCATTTTCTATTGGTTCCTCTTGTTTCCAATTCTACAGTCCTTAAAAAAACATGAAGGAGAGGGAGAACAAAAGAGGGAGAAGAAAGGAAAAAAGGAAAATTTTGGAGAGACTTGAAATCAAATCTCTTGCTAGATTCTAGGTAAAAAAATAATTTTATGATTTTATTGATCTCAAGTCTTTTGATTATATTTCTATGAGCTTTTAATCTTAGAAACTTGAAATTTAGGGATTTGAAGGTGTAGAGAAATTTTTTTTCTATAGGGATAAAATATGAATATCAAATCTATGTGAATAACCTTAGAGTGATAGTTTATAGTGAAATATATTAATGATTTTCAAATATTTAGAGTGATGGATATCTCAAGAGAGGTATTTGGGATTTAGAAAGGATACAAGAGGGATATTTGGGGGATGGGGTTGAGAAAAAGAGCTTTCAAAATATATTTAGTGCTATTATTATTGATTTGGTATAGATTAGAAATTGAGAAAATATTGGAGTCTTGAATAGTCCTAACGCAATTTGAAAATTTTACATATGAGGTAAGTAGATGTTTTTTTTCTTTAGATTCTCTTATAGATATTATTTCTAAATAATATGTTGAAACTTGCATACAAACGATGTGGTTTGAAATAAGGATTTCGAATAATCTTCATCGAAAACTCAAAGTTCGAAATTTTTGGGCTCATGGGACGTTAGTGCTTTAGATGAAAACAAGCATTGGATAACTTTAAAAAGACTTTTATGCTTTAGTAAATGCTCATTGTTTTTAAGTGAGGTTTCATGTATTTTCAATATTGTGTATCATATGTTTGTTTTAATGCCTATATTAAATTGCTATGGTAAGACATTGTGTTGCTACAACCATCAACCTCACATGGTTTCCATGATCTGAGAGATCAGATCGTGACGGATCTATATGATAGATCCTATTCTCACTTTAGTAAGAGGTTCTTATAGTAGACTTAATGTTGGCACTTTATTAACATATAAGAAATATGTATGATCAACGGGACCCATTAGGTAGTAACAAAATATTGTCATGCAAAATTTAAAAGGGGGTGAAGGTGTCTTGTGCTAAGAAATTATAAGAACTTCCTTCTTAAGCTGGAATTAGGAACATGTGCATCTATTGCGATTTACACGTACGTAAATGTTATGTTGTTTACATTTGAAAATTAGGTAACTCATGGTCTTTCATTCTGGCCTAGTTTGACCTATTTCAATTCGTTTGAGTCCAAAACACTTTAGTCCAATTTAATTTTTTTTTTAGTTGACTCAGTTAGGCCCAACGCTCCTCAAGGGGCTCAAACCTCTCTAATTAGATCACTTGGATCCCAAAATAATTTAAACAAGTCCTGTTTGGGCTCCAAAAGCCATTGAATGGAGCTTAAAACCTTCTAATAAGCCCATTTGGGCCAAAAACTTCAAAAAATGGTCTAAAACATCCTAGTTGGGCCCAAAAACTTTAAAGTCATTTCATTGGACCCAAAGTCGAAGCTTCAACAAGCCCATTTGGGCCTAATTTCATAAAATTAGACTCAAAGCCCTTCAACTAACCCAGTTGGGCCCAAAGCCCTTAAAGGCTATTTAACTTGTCCTCATTGGGTCCGAATTCCTTTCAACAGGTCCAGTTGGGCCCGAATCCTCAAGTCAACCCTGATTAGACTAAACTCCTTTCAATTAGCTCAAGTTGGCATAATCACATTTCAAAATTTAGTTAAACCTTTCAATGAAGACGCTATATATGGAACACACTAACTTGTTATATAAATCTAGCGACTAAATACTGGAGACGCTGGCTTTGTGTATAAATCTAAAAGCTGAATACATGACACACTAATCCAATGTGTATATCCATACACTCAACTTGTTGTTTAGGGCCACTAATGTAAATGAGGGGTCTCTCATTAGTCCCAAACCGAGTCGTCACTAGTGGATGAACTAAGTATGAACTTACTTAGGTCATGGCACGTGGTGTCATATACTTATCTAGTTTTTTTGAGTCATAGTGCGTAGTGAAGTTTATTTATTTTCATTAATCATGTCATTTGGTCAATATACAACTTGTTTGAGTCATAAAGCGTGGTGGTATGTACTCATTTTTTTGGAGTCACAACACAGGCGACATGTACTCACTTACATTTATATTTTTGTCAGACACGATTATTGGTGCACTTGTAAAGTTATAGAAAGACCTTTTATACAATTGATGAGGTATATTTTGAACCATGGGTGCACTACGATTATATGATTAATTTCAGTTTATGAAATTATATGATCTTTCATGTATAAAAAAAAGAAAAGAAAAGAGAATAATAGAAAAATTGATGGCAAAAAAAAGAAGAAAAAAAAATTGCAAAAGGCCAAAAAAAATTATTATGAAATCACAGATAGGCAAGATTTTTAAAGAAATTTGTTTACACATTTAATTTTTGATGCACCTGAAGGTGACAAATATATTGTTGCCTGAAGATGGGGTCACATAAATATCGTTACCAAAAAGTGGTTTGATCTATCCATTGCGAGAAGAGATTGCCTGGATGAAGAGTTATATCCAGTTAATGGAGCTTCTTCAAATAGTGTTGTAAAAAGCAGTCTTAAGGTACAACATGGGCAAGATAAGGGTATCCCAACTTCACAATCTTTTCTGTCCAATGGGATAGCAGAGACAGAAACCACCATCGTATCTCAGAATACATGCCCTACTTCTGATAATTGTGAGCCCATAAAAGACAACAGTGTTAAAACCAACTCACAGAGTGAAATATATATATATATATATAATTGAAGGTTGTGTCGCTAATGATTCTCAAAGTGAAGATAATGACCTCTACTTGTCAGAGTGCAGAATCTTGCTAGTTGGTTTTCAGTCTAATGAAATGCATAAATTAGTCATGATGGTGCGTAGAGGAGGTGGCACTTGTCATATGTCATTCAGTGAAAAGCTGACTCACATAGTTGTGGGGTTGCCTTCAGAGTTTGAAATGAAAGAGGTAAGGCATCATGCAGCATGGGGTGTCATTAAGGTGGTGAGAAGAATATGGCTACAAGATTGTGATAGAGAGAAGAAAGAAAATCTTATTTTTGAAAGGCATCTCCTCTCTGATGCACTTCCTGCAAGAGATCCTCAGAGCTCCCGTTTCTTAACAGCCAATGGCATTTTTGGAACACAAGAAGGGAAATATTTTTCTTCTTCTTCAGACCTGCCAACTGTAGAACCGTTATTGGAGAGAACGGAAGATGCTTCCAGGCAAGAAATGAAGTTTAAAGACAGCAGTTCTGCAACTGCTGTTTCTAATTCTGACCAGCTAAGTCAAATTCTCACGCTGAATAAGGGGCACAAGAGTAAACTAAAATTACAAGAACAATCAGATATTGTTCATGCTGGAAATACAAGGTCGCTAAACATTTTCAAGGGATGATTATTCCAATTTTCTAGTTAATTTCCATTTGATCGGAGCGCCCTTCGAAGAAAAGAAAACTTCTGAGCGAAGGCACTGGTTTAGAAAGGTTGTCTACCCTTCCAACTTGTTGATCCCTCTCTTTACGAACCTGAAGACCTCCCTTCCGAATCCTTCATCTTAGTTGTTGCCTCCACTTCGGAAAATGGCAAGCCATCTCCCAATGCACTTTTCTTCTCCCATTGGCTCTCCGACAGCGCCTCCGACTTCCTCGTGGGCTCTCTTCTTCTCTCCTCTTGCAAATTTGTTGTCTTTGGCATTGGCAGCCGCTCCTACGCTTCCGACTTTGATGTCGCTGCAAAGGACTTCTCCCGTCACATGCGTGCGCTTGGAGCTTTGGAGATCCTGCCTCTTTGCCAAGGCAATGTTGATGGAGGAAATCTTGATGAGGTCTTCGACTAGTGGAGTAGTAGATTGGTGGGTGTGCTGAAAAGATATGCCGGAGGGGAAAATGGGGAATTTCTCACTGGTTCAAGGTTTGAGAGCAAACGTATGAGTGAAGATGAGATGTTTATTGGCTCAGAAGAAGATGATGATGCCGATGTTAGTCAGTCAGAAGGTGTATTGAAGATATTGCTGGCCAAGGACCAATTCAAGAGCCTGCAGAAATGAGGCTTACTTGCCCCAACCAGAAAGCATCGAGGGAATAGAGCATGCACGCTGGTGGAATACGAGACATACAAGAAAATGGTTTGGTTCTTGAAAAAAGCAAAGAGCTGTAAGATTGGAATCGACGACATATCAACAAGTATAGCTAATTCTCTGCAGCACGTGGTCAGATGCTGACACACAAGGATGAGCTAATGAAACGGCTATGTAGCCGCAGCAATCCAGACTTACCCGCCGTTAGTTATGGTTCTGCGGGCAATGCAGTTCCGTGCAACCGTCAATTTAAAAATTCTGTTACTCCAGGATTGCGGAGGTTCCGCGGGACGCTCTGCATGACCTAGTTCCACGGGAACCATTAGCCTTGAGCTTATAAATAGAGATAACACACCCGTCCCAAAAGAGAAAAAAGGGAGGACAACCCGGGAGGATGAGGTCTCTCACCCCAAAAAAGAGGAAGAAGACGTAAGTCTTTTAATTTTCTTTAAGTATTATTTATATATATATATATATATTAAAGGCCTTTTAAAATATATATTATTTTTTTTAAATACATATATATTCAAGGCCTCCAAAAATATATATATATTATTTTCCAAAATATATATATTTATTAAAGGGCTTTCAAAAAATAGATATATTATTTTCTAAATATCTATATATACATACTCCCCAAGTAAATACTCCCCAAGTGGTGGGTTGAGTCAATACACGGGGCTAAGAACTTTTTTATGATTAAATAAATAAATATATATATATATATATGTAGAGATGCCCGGGATCCCAAGATAAGTTTTCTCATCCAAAAAAATGAAAAAGCCGTAAGTTTTCAACCCTTTTTAGTTTCCCTCGAGTTTTAAAACAAATCTATATATGTATATATAAAGAAGCCTCCAAAAATATATACATTATTTTCTAAAATACATATATATATATTAAAAGGCTTCCAAAAATATATATTATTTTCTAATATATATATATATTAAAGGGCTTTCAAAAAATATATATTATTTTCTAAATATATATACATAATCCCCAAGTAAATACTCCCCAGGTGGAGGGTTGAGTCGATACACAGGGCTAAGTACTCTTTTTTTATGATTAAAAAAATATATATATATATTTAGAGAGCCCGGGATCCCGAGATAAGTTTCCTCATCCCGGAAAAATAAAAAGCCGTAAGTTTTCAACCCTTTTTAGTTTTCCTCGAGTTTTTAGATAAATAAATAAATATATATATAAAGAAGACTCCAAAAATATATATATTATTTTCTAAAATACATATATATATATTAAAAGGCTTCCAAAAATATATATTATTTTCTAAAATACGTATATATATATTAGAGGCATCCAAATATATATATATTATTTTCTAAAATACATATATATTAAAGGGCTTTCAAAAAATATATATATTATTTTCTAAATATATATATACATACTCCCCAAGTAAATACTCCCCAGGTGGTGGGTTGAGTCGATACATAGTGTTAAGTACTTTTTTTATGATTAAAAAAATAATATATATATTTGAGAGGCCCGGGATCCCGAGATAAGTTTCCTCATCCCGAAAAAAGAAAAACCCGTAAGTTTTCAACCCTTTTTAGTTTTCCTCGAGTTTTTAAATAAATCTATATATATATAAAGCCTTCGAAAACATATATTATTTTCTAAAATACATATATATATTAAAGGCCTCCAAAAATATATATATTATTTTCTAAGATACATATATATATATATGAAAAGGCTTCCAAAAATATATATCTATTATTTTCTAAAATATATATATTAAAGGCATCCAAAAATATATATATATTATTTTCTAAAACACATATATATATTAAAGGCCTCAAAAAATATATATAATTTTGTAAAATACATATATATATTAAAAGGCTTCCAAAAATATATATATTATTTTCTAAAATATATATATATTAAAGGCCTCCAAAACTATATATATTATTTTATAAAATACATATATATATTAAAAGGGTTCCAAAAATATATATATTATTTTCTAAAATACATATATATATTAAAAGGCTTCAAAAAATATATATTATTTTTCTAAAATACATATTATATTAAAAGCTTCCAAAAATATATATATTATTTTTTTAAAATACATATATATGTATATATATTAAAGGCTTCCAAATAAATATATAAATTATTTTCTAAAATACATATATATCTTAAAGGCCTTCAAAAATATATATATTATTTTCTAAAAAAAATATATATGTATATACATACATATACTTCTCCCCAAGTAAATACTCCCCAGGTGGTGGGTTGAGTTGATACACAGGGCTAAGTACTTTTTTTATTATTAAAAAAAAATCTTTTTACTCAAATCCGAACCTTGACGTCCGAGTAAGGTTAATATGTCAACTTGCTACGTTGCCGGAACGGAATCGTCAAACCCCCCTGGTTTTCATGATTTGAGCAATCAAATCATGATGGATCTAAATAGATCCTACTATTGCTATAGCGAGAGAATTTTCGTAATACATCTATTGCAAACACTTTACCCTTACTTGAGGAATACGCGTAATCCATGGGACCCTCTAACTGGTACCAACCTATGAACATGAAAATTCAAAAAGAGGGGGAAGACTCTTTGCATTGAAAAGTTATGAAAACTCTTTTCTCAAGCCATGGTTCGGAATTTATAGATCCATTACGATATGTATACGTGTAAATTCTACACTGCTCACGCTTGAAAGCTAGACGAGCAACTTCCACCCGTGCCCCTTTATTTAGGTTCAAATGGGCCCAAAAATCTTCAACAGATTCGAATGGGCCCAAAAACCTCACAAAAGGCTCATTTGGGCCCAAAATCCTCTAGCAAGCTCAGGATGAGCCCAGAACTCTTCAAAGCCTACTTGGGCCCAAAACTCTTCAACAGGCCTAGTTGGGCCAAAAATCCTCCAATAAGCCCAGTTGAGCCCAAATTGGTTGAGTCAAGCCAAATTAGGCCCAAACTCTTTTCAACAAGCCCAGTTGGGCCCAAACCCTCTTTAGTTGATCCAAGTTGACCTAAACATATTTTCAAAATTTGGTTAAATCCATTTCTTGGTAAAACCATCCAATTATTCAATCTAGAGACTGAATGTAGGACACGCTGGCTTATTAAGCTGAAAGTGGGAGACACTAGTCTGTTGTGGAAATTCATAAGCTGAGAGCATACTTAGCTTGCTGTGTAGGGTCACTAGTGTAGCCGACGGGCCTCTCACTATTCCCAGACCGAGTTATCGCTGGTCGACGGGCTAAGCGTAAACTCATATTTAAGTCATGGCGCGCGGCGTCATGTACCACATATTCGAGTCACGGCGCGGGGCGAAGTGTACTCATTTATCTTTGTATTTTTATGAGACACGATTTTTTGCGCACTCGTAAAGTCGTAGAAAAATCTTCTACGCATTTCATCATCATTTCAATAAAATAATCATTTTTTTAAGACTATTGTATTCAGCTCTTTTAATCAAGGGTTTTCTCGTTAGAGATGTAAAATTAGAATGTAGAACATAATGCAATAATATTTCTGTGATATACTTCTCGGACTCGGTTAAAGAATTAAATGCTTTAATATTTTACTGGAAAAATAATTAAGCATTTATTTTCCAACTAATCGAAGAGGAAAATTTTTTGAGGCCAGAACAAATGGTGAACCCGACGTGAAACATTCTCCCTTCATCTTTAAGAGCTGAAAAACATGGTCTTTATATGCTCACTTAATCCCTTACTATTGACACTCTTGAGTGTTCCTTTGCAGATCTCATGGCGTATTCGATGGCTTTCGGATTCCTGCCCAATGGTGGTTTTGTCATTACTGAGCCAAATGACATGGATGCGGCTATCCCGCATCACTTCATTCACATACTAGAGAAACCAGAGCATCGTGTCTATCAAGACGTCGATTACTCTCTAGCGGCAATTCTACGGAGGAAAGATCAACTCGCACCACTTAAGAAGTCTCTTGATGTTCGAGGTCCTCATATTGCTGCTACTGTCATCAAGTCTACTCCTGTTCGGCCGACACAGTCTTCACTAGTGCTGGCTCATGTGGACCCACCTGCTCTTCGATCAGGCTCTGCTAAGAAGTCTGCAAGCCAATCTGCTACAACTCGATCGACACCAGGTCGTTAGCGTAAGGGTGCCCCGCCGGTTACTATTAGCTCAAAGGGGAGCAAAGCTATGTTAGATCCTATCCGGTGTATTTTTACTCGCCAGTTCGGCCGGTTCGCCTTGATGGTTGTCAACTTAGCTTACCAACCTGACCAAGATGTCATCCGGGAGCGAAAAAAGTCAGGAAAATCTGTTAAGGCTTCTCGGCCTGTTGCTACACTAAGGGATGGCCGACTCGAGCCACAAGGGCCGATTATTGTCCGATCCAATTTAAATACTTTACGATTCGTCGTCCCTGATCCGATGTATCCACCTCATCAGTCAACTGCTGCCCTGTCTAGTTCAAGAGCCAGAGTTAAGTCTCCACACCATCATGTCATTGCCAAAGCTGTGAAAGCCCCTTCTCCTGCTTCAAGGAAACAGAAGAGGAAAGCACAACAGAAAAAGCAGTCCGGGAAAGCCACTCCCTGCCTAAATTTGAAAGCTTCACCGCCATTGCCAATAGGGCCAAGATTCAAGTTGCCCCTATACTCCTGTCAAAGGGGCAAGTCGCAAAAGAGGCAAGCAAAGAGAGTTCTTGGGCCAAAGGCATCTCAAAGGCCGAAGATCTTTAATGAATGACAATATCCTCCCAGGCGCCACACAACATATCCACGATCGGCACTCAGTCTGATCCCAAAAGTTCAAGCATGCAAACCAATTTGCGTCACTAATTAAACTAAGAGAAGATATGACTTATGCACCTGTCAGAACCCCGTTCTGAGCAGAAGATCGAAAGCCGCATCCCAAAAGAGAGGCTAAAAGGAGAAGACATTTTCTGCAAATGGCTGAAGTTAACATGCTGGATCTCACTCAGCCAAGTACTTCAAAAGTCTCTGAGATGTTAACTCGATTAAGGGAAGCCGCAATGCCAATCACACCACCCTTCTGTAGTCTTTCTCATCCAGAAGGTATCAGGGCCTCTCTCCCAAGAGGCCAGTTTGAAGCCTCTTACATGGTGGGCGAAGAAGAGGAGGTCCTTACACCTAAGTCCCAGCTCATTCACGATCTCAAGGAGGAGATTAAGCGTATGAAATGGGCTATGGAAATCCAAGGCGACAAGTTCCCATCAGCCACCATCACTAAGGAATCATCAATCAGTGCACTAGCCTGAGAAACCATCTAGGCGACGAACTGAGGAAGACGAAAATGTGAAAATCGAACAAGGATTTTTGCAATTCAATAATCTGCGATCAATACTGCTTGAACTCAAGACGCACGGGTAAACACACCCATGGGGTCTCCACCTGGGTTTGTTGCCCAAAAAGAGATGGTGCACCAGCTGGTGGCTGAATGTGTTCATCGCCAGGCACCTCAACTTACCGGGGTCCCTACAATGGCAATTAACAGGCTTTATCCCCCGGAGGTTGAAGCAGAGTCGCTGCCTAGGGATTTGAAGTCACCAAAGATCTAATTTGATGGGACCGGGAGCACCTAGCATCATTCCACTATGCCATGGGCAATTCGGCGCATCATTCAAACTTTTGCATTCGGATGTTCCCTAATACCCTCTTCGGTGACGCTTTCCAGTGGTACGTATCTCTCCCGATCGGCTTGGTACGAACATGGAAAGAAATGAAGGAAATGTTCACTTCCCGATTCGTCGATACTATCTGGGAAGTACAACTATCAGAATTGTCGACCTTGTCCCAAAGGAAGGATGAGCCGGTCGAAGATTATATCACTAGATGGCAAAGGGCCGCTAACCAGTGTCAGGCACCCCTCTCTCAAGCAATGAAGGTCAATCTTTGTCGAAATGACATCAAGACAGAGATTTTCTTATTAATGAATGAAAAGCTAAACACATTCCAGGCTTTAGCCACAGAGGCTTGTCGAAAAGAGTATCTATTATATCAGCAGAAAGCTTGGAAGAAAGAATCATCCACGACTACGATGTTTAAGAAGAAGAAAACTAGGGAGACTTCTGCAAACACTATGGAAGTCAAGAAACAGCCAGATAAAGCAAAGCTGGCAGCAAAAGAGCAGCCTACAAATCCTTTTCGAAGAGAAGAAATCAAATATGCCTTTGGAGAGGATGATGTGGAGACACTATTCCAGCATCTCATGTCAACTGGGCTATTCAAGCTACCCGCTCCAAAAAGACCAGAAGAAGTTGGGCGTACCGCTCATCAGCGGTACTACAGCTATCATCGATATGTTGGTCACACAACCAAGAAATGTTGGGACCTCCAGGAAATATTACAAGATTATATCGAGAAAGGAATAATCAAACTTAGTCCCCCAGCACAGGCTTCGTCAAATGCAGTGACAGTTGGGATGGCCGAGAAAGATGATTGGGAGGCAGTTCGAAAATTGGCAAGTTTAAAGCGAACAAAAAGATGCCTCAAGAATCTATATAGAGAAGACAAAAGAATAAGGGATAAATCCATTTTCCCTTTCTTCTTAAGGTACTCGAGGCAATCTTCACGGGTGCAATTGTTCCTGATTATGGACTTCCTTCAGCCTCAGTTATTACTTCCATTCTATCAATGGCTTGCTGGTAGATCACCCCATCAAACAAAAGAGAAATATATGCTTAAGGAGTTGCCAAGCATTATTCCATGTGGGTTTCCCAAGGATGGTCCATTCTGGGACTTGGATAGCAATAAAGATGAGATAAAAACTTGCTATCACATAAATATATCTTCATCCAAACCTACGAAGTGGCAAATAACTGCCTTAACTCTCATCCCTAACTACACAAAGTTTGAAGTTAGGATGTCCCCAGTAAACCACATCATCACATACTTACGAGAGTCTCGATCACTGCCAGCATCTTGGGGAATCAGAGTAGAATACTTCAGGTACTCGTTTGGAGAATCGGTGATGTCTTGGTATCGGGATAATCATCTTGAAGAAATTATGGAGTGGGTAATCTTAGTGGATGCCTTCTTGATCTGTTTTTTATCAAGGCAAAGGGAACAGTTTCCCAGCAATTACTTGAGGGAAATACAATACAGCTAAGAATCCACTGCTCACTACATAAATTACCTCAGGGATAGCACATAGAGTGATCCCTTAGCTATATGGTTGCCTGAACCTGAAATGGTCTTGAAGTACCTTTCGGATGCAGTATGCCCTACTTCAGATGATGGGTACAAGACCTTTGGAGCCAAAACTTTCATGAAGGCAATCCAGTGGGTTGGTGGTGAAGGTTACAAGCAAGATGCAATATTTTTAGTGATGCTGAAAATTTTAGGAGAATGAATCAACTCTAAATTCTGCGTGTGCTATGATTGAATGATGCGCCCATTCTTCCAGTATTCCCCTTCTTAACTGAAGAGTTAGGATATGATTGGCCACATATTCAGTTGTTTCACGAGAATCATAAATATGCATTGCCACACTTGCATGACTATGCACTGGCAGTTTGACAAATGGGGAAACAGAACAGTTCGCGCTCGAATACTTTGTCCTAAGTTTGGCCCATGACAGCTGCGCCCTCCTTTGGATTTCTTCACTCCCTGAAGAAGCATTTGGTTCATGAGAAGAATTGGCTGATATGTTTATCCAAAGATTCCATGAATTTGATACTGAATTTCCTCCAAAAATGATCGAAGTCATGCACCCTTTGTCATGAGAATCTCAATACGATTATATCTTGCGATGGATAAACTGCAGGATAATCAACCGACAATTCGATAAAGAGGAAATCATGGTTTACAAGTGCATCAAGTCCATGGATGAGTATTTTCCAGAAGTTCTAAAGATGCAAGTGTTTTTCTCAGATATACTCCGAACATTAGCCATAGATATTCAAGGCTCTGCCTCTTGTAATATGGTGTAAGTTGAAGAGGACGTTCTGGCAATCCTTCGATCTAGTCAAATTACACCAGAAAACAAGGGCAAAGCCCCAATGAAGGAAATTTGTACTTATCCAGAATAATTTGTACCAACGAATCATGAAAAGCTGCCAGTGAGTTATGATGCGCTTGAACACTTGAAGTGACTCCCTGCTCAGCTTAACATCTATGATGCCTTGCAGCTATCACAGGAAGCTAGAGATGCTTAGTCAGTGCTTTGACTAACGAAAATGTCCGTCTTACTTACTTGGTCGACACGACTGAGTGTGATGAAATTATTTCATTCACCGATGAGGACAAGTTGCTTGCAGATGCCAATCACAATCGGCCTTTATATGTCACAGGCAACTTGGCCGATGAACTGGTTAATAGGATCACGATCAATGCCGGGTCCGCAATTAACATCCTACCCCTTCGGACATTCAGGAGAATTGGAATCTCTCCGTCAGCACTAAAAGATACCAGTGTGCTGATTCACGGATTTAATCAAGGAACTCAAAAGGTCATGGGTCTAATTGAGTTGGAACTCAGCATAGAAGATTTCTGCACCGAAATCCCATGCTTTGTGGTCAATGCTTCGACATCATACAATTTGTTACTAGGAAGACCTTGGCTTCACAACAACAGGATCGTCGCATCAACAGTGCATCAATGCTTCAAATATTGCAAGAACAGAGTAGAAAAGAGGATTTTTGCCGACCATAAGCCATTCACGACAGTGGAAGCATTTTACTCCGCTGATAAGTATTACAACTTAGTACCTGCTATCAACACTCCTACAAAGGAAGTAAAGGCGACAACATTGCAGAATCAACAAGAGGTATCTCAGACTCCCCCTGCCCCAGTAAGTAAAGATATCTTTCCAAGGAACGAAAAGATGGAAGGTCGAGGTCGTGGTCGAGGATGCGGTCATGGACAAAGGACGACAGAACCAAAGGCTGAATTTCAGACAAAATCTGAAAATATTGTTGGAATCAATGGAAAATTAAGCACAATTTGTGTTTTGATGATTGACGACTCAATTTGATAATGTTTTGGGTACTAATGTGATTTGTTGAAATTGTTTAAAGTCTAAAAACTTAAAATTCAGAACCTGGCAAACCAAGTCGTAAAGCCAAGTCTACTTAGCCATCGACTTGAGTGAAGTCGATAACCAAGTCGACTCTAAGATTGACTTCAGAAGGTGCAAAACCTTCTAGCGCTGAAATTGGGAATCAAGATAGGTGAAGTCGCAGTCCAAGTCGACTCCAGCTGCAACTTGGGTGAAGTCGCAAACCCAAGTCAACTCCACTACCGATTTCAGATGCTCAAACCTTCCAGCGCTGAAATTGGGAACCAAGACAGGCGAAGTTGCAATCGAAGTCGACTCCATGTGCGACTTGGGTGAAGTCACATCCCCAAGTCGACTCCACATGCGACTTGAGTGAAGTTAGAACCCAAGTCGACCTAGATATCTGACTTGAGTCAGGATGAAGATATATACAGTCTAGACAAGCAAATCTACATGATCTAATCATTCAAGATAGTATTTTACTCAAGGAAAAATCATTTGGCTATATCTATGGATTGCAAAATCAAGAAAATCAAATCATTCTAAGTCCAAGGCATGAAGACAAAGCCTCTAAGAAAAGTTGAACATGTCAAGTTTCAAGATTGAGCATTCAAGATCAAAAGCATGAGTGGAAGAACAAAATATAAGATGAATATCAAGCAAGCAAGTTCATGTCCAAAGAAATCTAAGTTCCATCAAGTGCATATAGAAAGTGAAGTCGCACCCGAAGTCGACTTCACCTACGACTTGGGTCAAGTCTAGGACCAAGTAGACCTGAAGAGGAACTTGAAGATGCTGGAGATCGAAGTCGCACCCGAAGTCAACTCCAGTCTGCAACTTGGGTGAAGTCGCATCCGAAGTCGACTCCACATGCGACTTGGGTCGCAACGGTCGGAAAAATTCGAATGTTTACCACCAAACATTCGAATTTACTCCATTATTATAAATGAGGATTCAAGTGAATGTGCTAGAGGTTAGAGAAAGCATTTACTGAGATCAAACTACCACCCTCTCCAAGCATTAAGTGATCAACACAAGTTTCAAGAGAAGAACTTAGCTCCAACTTGCTGCAAGCTCCATCGCTGATTAAATCTTTTCTTCTACAAGTTCTTCCACGAGCTGAAACCTGCCTACACAATCTGTAAAGTGTAGTTTCCTTTATTTGATTCAATATTTGTATTTGATACTTGGTTTGATATTGATGTTTTGAACCAAGTGAAAGCAAAGTAGCGTTGTGACTTGAGTGTGACTCGTCACCTACTTGTGCTTGTGATTCGTACATGCCCCCTAGAGCTGGAATCTAGAAGAGAGCTGCTGCTCTAGTTGTATTTGATAATACATTAGTGGAACCCAAGTCACAAAGGTTGTGAGCTTGGAAGAGTGGAGTAGGGAAGGTTGCCCGAACCACTATAAAATCTTTGTCTACTACTGTGGTTTGCATTTCTATTTTTTGCTTTATTTCTCTCCATATTATTCATTTGTTTCGTTAAGGGGATTAAATTAAACAGGGGAAAATTTTCTGTTCAAGTGAAAATTTCAAAATACCCAATTCACCCCTCCCTTCTTGGGTAATAGCCATAAACTCGGGACTAACAAATATGAGCCTTGACCCATTGCAGCCACTACCACAATAGCGATAGGAGGCAGCTATACCACCTCCTAACCACTACAGTAGCGCTGTTGTGATACTCAGACCCAAGTAGGGCTCATGTATATGCATTTGGCATGTAAACATGAATTATGTATGATTTGAATTATTTTTATGATTTAATGATATTTTGCAATTAGGGTTTGCAATTAAGAATGGTGATTAAGATTAATCGCCATAGCCCAAAGTGAGTCAAGATGACTAAAGGGGCTTAAGGAGGATTAGGATATGCTAATGTGGCATGAATATTTATTTTAATTTTCATGATTTAATTTATGGAACTTAAAATGATAATTATGGAATTATGTTGGAAAATGCTGGAAAATTCATAACTTGACGCCTATATGATGGATTGAGATGAAATTTGAAGAGAAAACACATAATTTTGTGCCTAATCTTATGGATGGATTGGATTAAGGAAATTTTGATGGGATTAGGATGATAATTATTTATTTTCATCCCAAATCCAAAAGTTAATTTCAAACTACTATAACTTGAGATAGAAAAGTCGTTTTAAGACAAAACTTGAGCTAAACGGATAAAACTATATGGTGAATTTTGTGGATGGATTTGATTAAGATAATTATCATGGAAATTTCTTAATCATAAAAGGACGAAAGAGGTTTCTTGGGGAGCAAGTAAAGAAGGAAACTTAAGGAGGAAACAAGGTATGTTTCTTAAGGAACAAGCAAAGGGATTTCTTAGGGAGCAAGGAAAGAGATTTCTTGGGTAGCAAGAAAGGTAGAAGACTTAAGGAGAAAAAAAACACCCTTATAAAAGGGGCAAGAGGAGCAGCCTTGGGACGTCCTTGGCATGAAGAGAGGAAGAGAAGGGATGCCCTAGGCGTTCATGGCTCCATCAAAAAGGGAGGAAAATCTTCAAAAATAGGTATGTAATTATCTTTAATGTTTCATGAGTATTGAAATTAGAAATCTTAGTTTCAAGAGAAGATATATGTTGGGTATAATAATTAAGAACAAATGATTAAGGGTTTTTGCATATTTATTGAAATGCAAATTTGGGAGCAAAACCTAGAAGAAATGAGACAGAATATAAAATATGAAATAAATAGTAAATGAATGAGTTTTAGCATTAAACTTTGTTTGAGTACTCATGACAAGGTTATTAAGGAACTACCTAATTTTTATTTCAAAAGGGTAAGCAAGTTGTAAATTAAAAATCTGAGAAAATCAACCTGAATAGGGTTGCACGGGTGTCAGGATCAGCTGCACCAAATGATTTTTAATAATTTTTATATAAGGTATTTTGAGCTGAAACGATTATATGATGTGGAATACATCATGAGTAACATTTTAAAAAAATAAAAATTAGTTTTTGAAAGGTATAAATATACCTAATAATTAACGTGATTTGAACTGTCTGAAAATAGATGCTTCTGTCTAGCAGGGTAAAAATACTGAAATAAATATAAATAATTCATATTTTGTGATGGAAATATTTATTTTGGTTAAATAATGTATATTAAGGTATGAAAGAAATTTCAGATTTAAATTCTTTGATTTGGTTATGATTCAAAAATCAGAGATATCAGTGTGTCTGATTTCAGCATTATGGACAGATTGAGGAATAAATCAAAATAAATGTTAAATTCTAGATTTTTGGGATGAAATCTAACTTATAATGGGATATAAACAAGTATCTTAAGTGATTATGAGGGTTCAACCTATTAGAGGTGGATTTTAGAAAGGATGGAATTTAGGTTTACGTATATGACCCGATTTTCACATTTTTATGATATGCGTGAAGCATAAATTATGCTAATGAGTTTATGGATAATTTAGAGGGTAAAGTACCCTATATTAAATGTACTTTTTATGTTAAAAAGGGCTAAAAAATATTTTCCCTAAATCTGATTTTTGGGGCATATATATAAGGACGTCCAAATGGATAAAAAGGAGTACCCACATGTTAAGATGTTGCTGTTTTGGAAGCAACCAATATATGAAATTTGAACATATGATATTACCCTAAATTTGGGTTAAGAAAATCATGATTAATTGCTGAAATTTATGGATTATAAATACGTTTTGATTTAAGTATCAAAAGAGGCGTTAAAATGATGAAAAACGGGTCCTAACGTCGCTGTTTTGGAACCCAATGATGAATGGATTGAAAATATAAAATTAAGCCCTAAATTATATGTTAATTAAGGGGTTTAATCATGCTGAATAAGGACACAAGTTGCTGACTTGAGAAATTTTAAGAAACACCTAAGATATGTGTTGTAAGATGGGTGTATGTGGAAGGTTAAGTATGGATAAGTGGTAAATGACTTATGTGGAATTGCTAAAATACAAAATATACATTAAAATGTGATGAAATGCATAAGTATGTTTCTGTATGGATGATTTTGGATTATCTCAAATGTTGAGATTTAATTATAAAGTCTAAGACGTCAACTATATGCTTAAAATGAGCATCAACGTAGGCAAAATGCAAAATGGATGTAGAATGAATTAATGATTATTATGTGTTTACCCTAAAAATATGGGTTTAGAACATGATATGGAATGGATGATATGATATATAAGCTATGTTGCCATGAATGTATACCCAACTTGAAATACAAGTGGGTTATGAAAGTTAATAGAAATCATATGGGATATACATATGACTTAAGAAATATGAAGTTGAGAAACCTTGCTTGAATTTGATTGATGAAGTCTCAAGTAAGTGTTATGCAAGTGTTTTGAATGATTAAAAGGAGATTAAATGCAAGTTGAAAACCCTATGACATATATATGTCTATGTTATTGAGATATATGAATGGAATGAAGAAATGATGAATGATGAACCACTAGCTAAGATTACATAGTTATGTGGTAATCAAAAGACTTATGAGTAAGTCATATATATATATGTGACCATCGACAAGGGTGAAGATGGATATGCATTCCAAATAAAGAATGATTTAAAGTTAATATGTTATGGACCATATGGGATTGAACCCATATGACACGTATATGTGAATTGAAAAAGAAACAAGGCATGCAAGCACAACATGTGATGAAAATGTATAAGGTAATTATGTTTACTTGTCTAGGAAAAGGCATGGAAAGAATAGAAGGCGCAAAAGGATTTCCATAGGTAAGCAAGAAGGACTTTTGAAAATGATATTTTATTTTCAATTGCTAAAATATTTTCAAGTGATTTCCCTTGAATATTTCTAAAGTTATTTAACGGTGGCCATCACTTCATCTCTTTATTATGCTTTGAAATGATTAGTTAAAATCCTCTCTATTTGAAAATGGCATGCCAACATGAATTTGAATGATGTTTCAGCGATATGATGTTCAAACAGATGGTGCAAAGAATTCTCTACATGAGAATGACAAGCTGCCATGTGTAAGAGGTATATAATGCCGGGGTGACTAAAATTCATGCATAAAATGAAAATCAAGTAGGCTAGTCAAGGCAGAAAGCAGGACAAGGAGTCCGCCCTTGACATTGCCAAGTCGGAAGGTCCAGCGCCAAGGATGGAAAGAATCATGTTATGAAAGGATGTTCCCTGAGCTAGCGTACCCTCACATGAAGGATTATGATGAATGGAAATGATGCATTTGCACATCCAATGTTTATGAAATGCTCAAAAATTGGGATTTACGAATGGTTTACATGAATGATTTTCATGAATAGTTTATGAATGGCTTCCAAGAATGGTTTATGAAAAGGTTTCTATTTCATTGGTAGTTGATCACTTGCTAAGTGTCTCCTACCGAATGAAGAGAAATGCATTTAAATGAGAACGAAAGATGCTTGCTTATTGAATTTCGACTCATGTTTTGTTTTCCCCCCTTAGACAAGTGCAGGAAAAATTCAAGTGATGAAAGACATGTTCTCGCTGAGAAAGGAAAAAGGAATTTCCAAAGGTTTGTAATCCTTTGTATGTAGAAGCATGAACGAATGCCCTAAGGGATATGGTACTATTAGTACATATGTTCAGGATACCTTGCATAGGTATTATATGATTGAGAAGGTAAAAGATTTAAAATGCCTTGTATAGATATGATATGACTGAGACAAGGAATGCCTTAAATGATAAGTGCTTATATGCTAAGAACTGATAGATGTATGTATATATGGAATGAAAAGGACATGATTAGGTCAAGAGGACCTTTAACATAGAAGAGCAAGTTGAGATGTTATGGATGAAATGCGCACTTGATATGTGCAATTGATTACAAGTGTATTGTTGCTTGTAAGATGAATGAAGTGAAATGCAAAAAAATGAAATGATGATGGATAAAAGAAATGAAATTTTTTTTTGGACGAGATCCAATTAAGAACCCACTGCGTGATCAGGGTAACAATACTGATTCACATTTACCAATCGATAAGATCTTGGAGTAAGGTTGTGACGCTCAGGCTGAGACGCCACAGCTGCTGCAAGCTCACGGTTCTACTTGGACCTAGAAATCTTGAAAAAGATTGCTAAACTGCCCCGAGCCGATCCCCTTAGGATTGAGGTGGATCTGGAAGCTCTTCAGAGGTTCTGGAGCTAGGCCAGTGAAGAAGCCAAGTTGCTTTATCATGATGGCGACAAAATGGCCACTGAGGCCACTTAACAAAACCAAAAACCTAAGGACTCGCTCGATAAGGTTTTAGCAATGCTTGTTGGGTTTAATGTGTCTACTCCAAGTGCACGAGAACCCCAAGATGAAAATTTTTCCAGAAAATATTTTGTGAAGCAATACGACAAAGTTTATGGTAATCCAAACAAATCCTCCTGCTTGCCAACCGCTAAGATAAAAAAATGGGATTTCCATAGCTAAAGCAAAGAAAGTAAGAAAATTATGGATTTGATGGGGTTCTACTCTGATGAGCCACATCTGTCAGGGCTCGGCAACGACATCCCAATCCCATTATCTGAAAGTCCCCCAGGTTACCAAAAAGGTAACATGAAGTTTGGTTTTGGGTACAAGGAAAAAGATGATGGTGACTTTGTTACCGCTTGTTGCATCTCTACGAGTGAAAGCCTCAGCGATGATGAAGAAACGGTAGTAGAACCAGAGGATGCTCCACCAGCAATAGAAGATGGAGGACAACCTACCATCGATATACTTGAAGAATTCAACCTCAGGACTGAAGAAAACTCGAGGCCTATTTTCATCGCCAAGAACTTAGCCAAAGAGGAAAAAGCGGCACTAAGACAGCTTTTGAGTGAATTTAAGGATGTCTTTTCTTGGGGATATTATGAAATGTCAGGGCCCAATCTTGCAGTTGCAATGCACCATTTGCATATTGTGCGGGAGAAGAAACCAGTAAAGCAAGCAGCAAGAAGGTTCCGACCGGAACTCGAAGAGAAAATCATCAAAGAAGTCGAAAAACTCATTAATGCTGAATTCATCCGAGAAATCAAATTCTCAAGGTGGATTTCTAGCATTGTTCCCGTCAAAAAGAAGAATGGACAAATCTATGTTTGTGTGGATTTTCGAGACCTAAATGAAGCATGACCGAAGGATGAATTTCCTCTCCCTTTCACTGATTTGCTAATCGATAACATAACCTTATACGATACATTCTCATTCATAAACGGATATTCTGGATATAATCAAATCAAGATGGCCCCGGCAGATGAAGCCGCAACTGCATTTCGAACACTAATGGGTGTCTTTTGCTACAAAGTTATGCCTTTTGGGCTCAAAAATGCTGGTGTAACTTATCAAAGAGCTATGCAAAATATATTTCATGACATGTTACAAAAACATGTCGAATATTATGTTGATGACCTGGTTGTAAGATCCGAGGGTCACAAAAGGCACGAAGAAGATTTGAGGTCGGTATTCCTACGTCTAAGAAAATATGATCTCAAGATGAATCCTCTCAAATGTGCATTCGGAGTGTCATCTGGAAAATTTCTTAGGTTCATAGTTCACCAAAGAGGGATCAAGGTTGACCCGCTCAAGACAGAAGCAATTCAAAACATGCCGTCTCCATGGAACCTCAAAGAACTCAGGAGCCTGCAAGGCCAATTGTCTTATATCTGTCGTTTCATATCTAACATGTCTGGCCGATGTCAGCCATTTCATAAATTAATGAAAAAGGATGTGACCTTCTGGTGGGACGCAGAATGTCAACGGGCTTTTGAAGCCATTAAACAATTACTGCAAGAATCCCCTTTTTTGACAACCCTAGTCAAAGGAAAGCCGCTTATTCTCTATATTGCCGCCAATCCACAATCACTGGGGGCATTGCTCACACAAGAAAATGCCCAAGGCAAAGAACAAGCCGCATATTATCTCAGTCGTTGATTATTGCAAGCTGAATGTAATTATTCTTCGATTGAGAAGATTTGTCTAGCATTGGTCTTTGTGGCACAGAAGCTAAGACATTACTTCCTCGCACATCAGATCATACTTATATCAGAGGCTGACCCTCTCAAATTCCTAATCACTAGACCGATGCTTTCAGGACGCCTAGCAAAATGGTCACTGCTGTTATCTGAATTTGATATTAAATATGTACTGCGGAAAGCGGTGAAAGGGCAAGTGTTAGCAGATTTCCTAGCAGCCCATCCACTTGAAGAAGAATTTCCTATCTTAGAAAACCTACCTGATGAGAAATTTTTCTATGCAAATGATGATCCAATATGGAAAATGTACTTTGATGGTGCTTTAAAGCCATCCGGAGCTAGCGTCAGAATTGTCGTAGTCTCCCCTCATAAAGACTTTTTCCCGCACTCATATTTTCTTAGAAAAAGTGCAACAAACAATGAAGCTAAATCTGAGGCTTTACTCATTGGCATGAAACTTCTTTTGCAATTAGACATTTTATTTGTGCGAATATTTAGAGATTCTGAATTGGTCATTAAATAGTTAAACAATCAATACGAAGTGCACCAACCTCCTTTGCGAAAATATTATGACAAAGCTCAAACTTTATTAGCCAAATTCGAAATTGTTTCTGTTGAGCATGTTCCTCTGTCGGAAAATGTAGTTGCTGATGCACTGTCAAAGCTAGCTAGTATTCTTGCTTTCAATGAGCTTGATGACATGACGGTTCAAGTGCAAAGGCTCGAAGATGACGAAGAGCTCCAAGTAAACCAAGTTGGACGGTATATATCTGAGGTGACAACAAATAATGATGACTGACGCATCCCTGTCATTAACTACCTCAAATATGGTATTATACCGGAGGATTCTAATGCAAGGAAGTCACTCGAAAAGGTTGTTTTGTTATATACCGCATTTCAAGATGATTTGTATCGGATTACTTTCGATGGGCTTTGGCTTCGCTGCATTAACGAGAATGATATCTGTCAGGTTCTTCAAAAGACACACTCTAGCGAGTGTGGCGCACACAAATCTGGATGACATCTTTATCATAGGATCAGAATATTGGGCTATTATTGGCCCATAATGGTTCAAGACTCCATCAATTTTGCAAAATCCTGTGAAGCCTATCAAATGCATGGGGATATTTATCATATTCCTAGTTCAAAAATGTCATCAGCACCTATTTCATGGCCTTTCTCTTGGTGGGGCTTTGACATTGTCGGTCTGATAAACCCGTCATCATCCACAGACATATATAAATTTTAGCCACCACAGATTATTTCTCCAAGTGGGCAGAAGCTAAAGCTTACAAGAGAGTCCGAGCGCAAGAGGTAGTTGAATTTATCAAGCACAAGATCATCTACCGTTATGGTGTCCCCTATCAAATCACCTCAGATAATGACACACTATTCAACAACAACAAAGTAAATCCGTTATGCCGAAAGTTTGGAATCAAGTAAGTGTTCTCGTCGCCATACTATCCGCAAGGGAATACCAGGCAGAAGCATTCAACAAGAACATCATTTGAATCCTCAAGAGGACAACAGTAAAGAACAAACGAAATTGGCACGAGAGGTTACCCGAAGCACTATGGGCCTACAGAACCATACATCAAACTATGATGGGAGCAATGCCATATTTACTACTTTTTGGCGCTGAAGCAGTTTTACCAGTGGAGATCCAGTTAGCATCCTTAAGGGTTGATATCCATTCCGGGTTGACTATTGAACAACAAGCCAAACTTCGTTTTGACGAGCTCGAAGCACTAGATGAAAAGCGAATTCAAGCATGACAACGAATCGAACTTTATCAAGCTCGGATGGTCGAAGCATACGATAAAGTTGTGAAGCATCGCTCATTCAAAAGAGGAGATTTGGTGTTAAAACTACGCATGGAGCTCATGACAGGAGGCAAACTATGAAACTCCGATCTTAGACACGTGTATGAAACCCTAGAGTTGTAAACCCTAGGTAATATATTAATAAAATATATATTCATGACTATGAAAATATGTGGGAATAGAGGTTAAAATAATTAATTATGAAATTCGGATGAATAGCGCACGTGAATAGTGAAACGCGAATAGTAACCGAGGTGATTAAGAGTTAATCACTTGGACTAACTTAATCACAAAAAGACAAAAAAGGAGATTTAATCACTATAGGACGAAATAGAAATTCTTTTTTATATTTTAATCCAATTTTGGATTTTAGTAGAAAATTAAAGAAAAATTTATAATTTGCAATTCGGGTGTTGGATTCCGATGAATTTTTTTTATGGATGGTTAAAAATTCATGATGAACATGATGAATGGGTTAAGATATGATGAAAATCACAAATCAAGGGTCAAGATGAAACGTCAAATGGTGATAAAAAAGTAACTTATCTTTTTCATTAAATTACTTTTGACTTTTTATTAAAAAATAAAAAAATTAAATGAAAAGAAAGCTATGGCAAGGATGTTGCAGGGGGTGGTTGGGAAATTTGACCAAAATCAATGGTCCATGATCATCATCATCATAAACCAACGGCTAGGATTTAATTAGCTTAAAATAAATAAATTTTAATAAATAAAAAATCTAGAAAATTAGGGCTCCCATAGGGGTATGGAGGAGGCCTAGGGTGGGCTGCACAAGGCTCCATGCACTTTTTAAAATTATAAAAAAATACATTTGCAATTTAATACCTCAAGCAAGGGGGGGTAAATTCTAATTTGATGAAAAATCAAACCCTATAAATAGGGGGCAGGGGTGGACATCCAAGAGCACATTCACCCAGCTCCAACTTGAGAAAATTCCAGCTCCCACACCCTCCCACACGTCCAAGGAAGAAAAGGAGGAAGTCAGAGAGAGAAAGTGTGAGAAAAAGTGGGATATCTCCACTTCAGGTAAGTGAATTCTATCCAAATTTCTTTTGAATGTTAAGTAGGGTAAAACCATGCTTAGATAATACATAACCATGAGAAAATAAGTAAAGTTATAATTCCCAAATGGAATTATGCCTAAATATCAAGAATTTGGAGCAAAGATAGAGCATTCGGGAAGATAACATATGATATGTGTAAATAATGATCCAAAATTGATAAATGATGATTTGGGATGAATGAATATGATAAATATAATGTTGGAATGATGATATATTAATTTCATGATTTTTGGAATTAAGGATTATGCTTAAGTGAAATTATGTTGATTTTTAGTATTGGAGAAAATAATTTATTTAGCCAAGTTAATGATGATAAATTCAAAATTTATGAATTTTCTCATGATATACTAACTGAGAGCTATATCATGGTATTTTTTATTTTTGGAACCCATGAATAGTAACCCACGTTGCTGGGAACAGTAACCCTGGGGGAACAGTAAACATGAACAGTAAACATTTACAGTAGCTATGAATATTGAACAGCATGATTTTGGAGAAAAAATAGAGATTTATTTTTATATTTTATGAGGATATATGGATGGAATTTTCAAAAGATTTATGGATAAAAAATCCATATAAGGAGGTATGACCAAGTATCTTTATAAGATTAACCTCTATAGGAATGAGGTAATAAACGATTATAAAGCATGCATGGGAAGCAATCTAAGACATGAAATGATATAGACATGGAAAAGGAAAGGAAAAGGTGGAGGACATAGATTGAGGAGGTAAGCAAGCACAAATTTTTTAAAATGTGATTTTATTGCTTCATTGTAAGCAAACACAACTTTGAAAATGCGATTTTATTCTCAAGTATTTATGAAATGTGTTTAAGGGTGGTCATTCCTATAATGTTTTGAAATGATGAACGTTTATGAGTTTTTATGAAAAGTCATGTCGGCATATTGATATCATGCGATGTTCATGGACATGTGCACATGTATGATGCATAATGAATAGGCTTTGGTGGAGGAAGTAGGATTGGGGATCCCTCTTCACCATTGCCAAGTCACAAGGGCTGTGTGCCGCCGGCGTCCTCCCGAGAGGTGGGGGAACAAGAAAGGGGCTTTGGTGGAGGTAGAAAGCGGATCAGAGGGTTCCCCTTCACTATTGCCGAGTTGTATGGCTGTGTGCCGACAGTGTCCTTCCCGGTGGTGGAGGCAAATGAATGTTATGTGTGAATGAATGCATTGCATTTTCATACATGAATTGAAAAGGAAAGCATGGATTTGAAATGATGTTTTTAAGAGATGGTGCAAATAATTACCTACATGAGAATTACAAGTCACCTAGTGTAAGAGGTATATAATGCCAAAGAAATCAAAAGTCATGCATGTAGGAACCATGTAGGCGTCAAGAGGAATAGAGGTTCCCCTTGATGAGGCCAAGTGGGAGATAGCTAGCGTATTGGACCATGCTATGTGAGATGTTCCTTGGGCTAGTGTACCCGCACACGAAGGTTTATGTCAGGAATGGAAAGGAAGCATTTGCACATCCAATGTTTATAAAATGATTTTTATGAAAAGGTTTTTGTGCATTTGATAGTTGATCACTTGCTAAGTATCTCCTATCAAATGGAGAGAAATGCATTTGCAAATGATTTACATGAATGATTTACATGAATGATTTCCAAGAATGGTTTACGAAAAGGTTTCTATTCCATTGGTAGTTGATCACTTGATAAGTGTCTTCTATTGAATGGAGAGAAATGCATTTAAATGAAAGAAAAGTGCTTGCTTATTGAGTTTTGACTCATGTTTTTTTTTCCAACCTCAGACAGGTATAGGGAAAACTAAGAGATGAAAGACATGTGTTGCTAAAGGAAAAGAGAAATCTACAAAGGTTAGTAGATTTTTGTATGAATAAATGCCCTAATGGGATATGGTGAAAAAGACATAGGTTGTATGAAATTATGAAATGATGAATAATATGAGAAGTTGATGATTTATGATGATATGGATAAGTCCATTATGAATGATGATGAGTATATAGTTATGTGATGAAAGAAAAGAAAAAAAAAATTTGGACGAGATCTAATTAAGAACCCGCCGCATGATCAGGGCAACAATCCTGAGTCACATTTACCAATCGACAAGATCCCGGAGTAAGGCTTCTAGGCACCCCGGTTCAGGGCGCCACAGAAACTTACCAGTAAATTTGAGCCGAAATGGGAAGGACCTTACATCATAGAGAGGGTCTATGTCAATGGCACATATGAAGTTATTAATTGCGAGAATCAAATCAAAGCGATAGTAAATAGAAATTACATAAAAAGATATCATCCATAAAATTACAAAATAGTCATGCATCAAAGTTCTGCAAAAGAGTCTCTATAGTCTCCCTTATCAAAGGAAGCGACTCCTTCAGTATTCGGAGAGAATTCATTACTTCAATAGGAGGAACCATGTATGCTCGCAACTCTTCTACCTTGGTGTCCATAATAAGGATGTCTCGACTCTCTGAATTAATTCTCTCCTCATGAAGATCAACTTCGGCCTGGAGCTCATTGGAGATTGAAATCAATGAATTCAATCTACTTCTATCTACAAAAATAGAAGTGATAATATGGCAGACCTCAGCTTGCTTTGTTGCTATAGACGCGTGAATTTCCTTGGCAATCATCTTTTTATCTTCCGCCTCCTTAGCAACTCGGAGATTATGCTCCTTGAGTTGAGCAAGGCGATCTCTACATCCAGCGAGGTTGATTTCTGCTAATGCTAAACTTTTCGCAGAAACCAAAGGTCTTCCAGCAGCTTCAAGCTCACGCCAATGAGCAAGTAACTTCTCCAGTGAGAGTATGATGTCACCAAAACCGAAAACCCCGAGTTGAAGCTTTTCTAAAACCATAGAAAAGTCTTCACAAATATCTAACGCTTCGGTGACATCATAAGGAGAATCCATGTCCTTCAAAGAAGAAACGATGCAACCTTTGAATTGTGCTATTGTACGCCTTAGGCGCTTGAGATCTTGCTGCTCTAACCGCTCGGCTCCCATCACCCTGAAAAATGAGAAGAAATGATGTAAGGGATCCAAGAAATGACTTTTGACATCAGGAAGCTGACGAGTCCCACTAGAACTTGCGCCAGGGCTAGGGCCAGTAGAGCCGAAATGAAGATTGCCTAAGCAACCAGATCCCAAGGCTGAAAAATAACAAGCTAAAATGTCTGATTAGCAAGTATTAAAAAAAAGGGGGCACAAAAATGCGATAATACCCGGTGACACAGGATAAACAAGCAATGGCCCCGTCGGCTTATCAAGTGGTGCTAAATTCTCTTCACCACGAGTATTGTCATCAGAAACTTCAATGACTGAGGCAGCTGTCAAAAAGCACTGAAAGTATGAGACGTGTAAGGAAAAAGGAGGAAAAGGAAAAGTAAGCAAATCAAAAAAATTTACCTTCAAAATTCACGCCCTTGCTCTCTTGGTGAATGCAAGGAGCCTCCGAACGGATTTCCCTCCTGAACCAGATCCTGCTAAATAAGTGATTGAGATAGAAAGTATCATGAGGAATAAGCATAATTGACAAAGTGATATAACATACCTATATTTCTGTCATCAGAATGAGAAGCTGCCTTCATAGGAATTTGACCGCATGAAGATGTTATTAGAAAATATAGGCCCGCTATCACAAGACCGCATGGGTTGGTTAACTTCACCCATATTTAGATCGACATGGAAACCCAAGAGGTCACTTGAAGCATGTCGTTGGAATTTGGCTGCATAGGGGAATATTTTTGTGCCTCGGCACACATTCCTTTGCCTACTTCATGGTCATTGGAAGAATTTGTCGCAACATTTGGCTCTACTACAACCTCGCCTTCCTTAGATGGCTCGGGCGGCTTGAAAATGGGATATGACCTTTTATTAGAAGGTATCACAACTTCTTCTTGCTTTGAGGAATCTTTCATTTTGGAAAGTCCAGCAATCGGAGACAAATCCCTCACTCTACAAGTGTCATGCATTGTTAATGACTCTGTAGCTTTTGAGTTGGTAGATATACAACTGATCGGCTTGCCACCAAAAGTGACTGATCGGCTTTGGTGGATATACAACTTTGGGAAGCTTGACAATATATTCTTAAAAAAAAGGAAGATAGATAATGGTAAAAACATGAATGAAAAGAAAAGAAAAGTAGGGCAAGAAGAAAGAAACATACTCCAGGTTTCCATGGGCTTTTGGTCTTTTTGAGAGGCTGCCTCTTCAGCGGCTAACTCCCAGATTGTCTTCTTAGCAGGTTTAGTATCACGACGGATATATTCCTTTCCTTCAGCTACCCAATCAGTGCAATGAAAGCTGCACCGACAATCCCAGGGTAAACTTTGAAAGAATCAATGTGTTGGACACAACGAGCTTCAGTTTCCTCCACATCTGGTTCCTTAAAATGTTTGATCTCAAAAGGCATTATTAAGCCCAATTCGCCCCAGCTGGTGGACAAGTCAAGAGGCCTAAAAGTGCAAAAGCAAGATTTAGGCACAACTTGCTTAACAACCTTCACTGCACAAATACCATACCAATGTACGTAATCTTGAGTTGCCCGAACATGACGGTCAAATGAAGGAAATTTTAGCTCGCAAGAAAATTTAACTCCCACAAAACGCGAGAATATTGCAAGCCAGTGAAGGAGTCCAATGCCAACTTTCCTTTGATACGTCGGGATGCGAGAGAGGTATGCAGGAACGTCCTGATCAAAGAAAAATTGACAAGCAAACCTATAAGGATAATATGGTTCAACCTCGAAACGAGGACCATCCCTATAAGCTAAAAGACCCGATTGGAGCGATAGTGCAAAGTCCTTGTCAAGGGTCAGTTCCTTTGCAGAGAATTTCATTGACCATCTGGACGGAGCAACCATATGGAAAAATCTCTCTTCAAAATAGCTAGTTTGGATAAGAAGCTTGGTCATATCCTCAAAACTATAGCTGGCTAAGTTGCGCCTGACAAATTTCTTCAGTATTAAACCTTGAGAAGGAAACTGGGTGGCTTCCTTGACTCCATAAATCTCTGGAAAATAGAACCCGAGCCATCCAAGGAGAAAATGAGCTGGAAAATAGGAAATGGCACGCCCTGGGCCCTTCTCGTTGTATACGAGCTGATTCGGGCCCTTTAAATGTCACACAATACTCTTGGTGCCAGGGCGAAGTGCTTACCTTGATCCATCTCGCAGGCGACATGAAAACACGACCATTTCACAAGACCGTAGGTCGAAGAGGGAGGACAAATAACCACGGAAATCCAAAGCCACAAAAAAGACAAGCTCGACCTCAGGATGTACTTGTCGTATGCGCTTGAGGGGAAGCCGTAGGATGTCTTGTCCCCTGGCACGAAATTCGGCACTACTAGAGGCCCAATCATCATTGGATACCCATTGGTAAGAAATTCTTGAAAATAATGCTACCCATTCTCTGGCACGGAACTTGTCCTTCTTGGTCGTCTGATATAACTCGTCAAGAAGATCTACAACCTTTAAAGCTATCGGGTTCTTGTTAAAAGTGGAGTGTGGAGGGGTACACTCATCAGAAGACAATCCACATAAAGGAAGACCGCATATCCCCTTCAGGTCCCACAAAGTAATACTCATCTCTCCAAATGGAAATATAAAAGAATTGATCGCCAATGACCAGAACCTGACAAAGGCATTAATAATGTTGTTGTCCTTCCAAAAACCCTCTCCAATGGCTAAGATTGCATCTTTCACGCCAGCGGCTGTAAGCACTGCCTCATGATGAGGAACCACATGTTGTCCCCATTGATCAAAGCCCGGGATATTGCCCAAACAACCACGGTAGACATTCGCACCTTCCTTGCAGATAAAAGAATAGTCTTCTAGTTCCTTTTGCAACCAGCAAGGGGTTTCCACAATGAAATCATGAGGGTTACCTAATGTCCGGATAGGAAGAAGAAAGCAACCTGAAAAAGTCTTGTGAGGGTCAGTTGCGGCGGCACCTTTCCCGAAAATATAACCCTCCTGGCAGTCCAAGCGCTCAGTGAAGATTTTCTCTGAAATCATGAAGATCCGGGTGGAACGGCCAGAAATGTCTTCCATAAGGTGACAACTCACAGGGCTATAGTGAGAAAACCCCCGTGAACATCGCAAGTTTTCACAACTTGCCAAGGCAGGATACCATCCAAAATAAGGAGTGCAGCCTCCACAAGGACGACCAAAAAAGAGATCATATTTCTTAGCACTTTGGGGAATTTTCTTTGGAGCACGTTGTCTCTTCCTAGACGTCATTCTATCCTTTAAAAAATTCTTCCTATCAATTTCTTTCTTCATTGAGGAGGATTTTTGCCTTCTAGACTCCTAGCGAGCATGTTGACCAGGAGTCTTGTGTTTCTTCCCAAGAAGAGGAAATACTGGGGGCACCGCAGTTGAGACTGCATCAGAAAAAGGAGCAATGATATCTTTTGACTTTTCCAAAGAATGCTGCTTTCTCACCACTGATCTTTCTCGGGATGAAAGAACAGGAAATTCTGGAGAAGAAAGAACAGATTTGGCCTCTTGTAACGTTGAAGCCATTGCCTGCAAAAAAAAAAAAGAACTGTCAAATTTCAAGAAGAAGAAGAAGAAGAGCACTTTCACTATAAAAGTATAAATGAATATCTATAATTTCTGGTAAAAAAAGTTGTGTCTCTCCTATGGATGCTTTGATGCCAGCAATCAAAATGCTCCTCTTAAGAATCCAAACCAGCAGTGGCCGTCAAATTTGAAACAAGAAGCCAAGTGAACTCGTGGGCTATTTTTTTAAAAAAAGGAAAAATACATACGGCTCAGCATAAAGGGGGGCATTGAATGAAATCTGCTAACTATAAATAGTTGTGGAGCGGTACCTCAAACCCGCAAATCGTAAGGCTACGGGCTCGTTGACTTTTTATAGCTCTTAAGGCGCTGTACGTAGCTGCAGAAAAAAAAATCTCATGATAATGATAAAAGTGCGTTGTTTTATTCTAGCAAGAAAAAAAATAAGTCAAAAGAGGCTAGCCATACAACATGTCAGGAATCATGCCTTTACAAGTGGCCCACGACGACATAATTCCTGAGGGGACATTTGATGAGGTATATTTTGAACGTAGGTGCACTACAATTATATGATTAATTTCAGTTTATGAATTTAATGATCTTTCATGTATAAAAAAGGAAAAGAAAAAAAAGAAAAGAGAAAAATAGGAAAATTGATGGCAAAAAAAAAGAAGAAGAAATTTTTTTTGCAAATGACCAAAAAAAAATATTTTGAAATCACAGATAGGCAAGATTTTTAAAGAAATTTGTTAACACATTTAATTTCTGATGCACCTAAAGGTGACAAATATATTGTTGCCCGAAGATGGAGTCACATAAATATCGTTACCAAAAAGTGGTTTGATCTATCCATTGAGAGAAGAGCTTGCCTAGATGAAGAGTTATATCCAGTTAATGGAGCTTCAGCTTCTTCAAATAGTGTTGTAAAAAGAAGTCTTAAGGTACAACATAGGCAAGATAAGGGTATCCCAACTTCGCATCTTTTCTGTCCAATGGGATAGCAGAGACAGAAACCACCACTGTATCTCAGAATACATGCCCTACTTCTGATACTTGTGAGCCCATAAAAGACAACGGTGTTAAAACCAACTCACAGAGTGAATATATATATATAATTGAAGGTTGTGTCACTGATGATTCTCAAAGTGAAGATAATGACCTCTACTTGTCAGAGTGCAGAATCTTGCTAGTCGGTTTTCAGTCTAATGAAATGCGTAAATTAGTCATGATGGTGTGTAGAGGAGGTGGCACTTGTCATATGTCATTCAATGAAAAGCTCACTCACATAGTTGTGGGGTCGCCTTCAGAGTTTGAAATGAAAGAGGTACGGCATCATGCAGCATGGGGTGTCATTAAGGTGGTGAGAAGCGTATGGCTACAAGATTGTGATAGAGAGAAGAAAAAATTCCTGTTTCTGAAAGGCATCTCCTCTCTGATGCACTTCCTGCAAGAGATCCTCAGAGCTCCCGTTTCTCAGTAGCCAATGACATTTTTGGAACACAAGAAGGGAAAGATTTTTCTTCTTCTTCAGACCTGCCAACTGTAGAACCGTTATTAGAGAGAATGAAAGATGCTTCCAGGCAAGAAATGAAGTTAAAGACAGCAGTTCTGCAGCTGCTGTTTCTAATTTTGACCAGCTAAATCAAATTCTCACACTGAATAAGGGGCGCAAGAGTAAACTAAAATTACAAGAACAATCAGATATTGTTGATGCTGGAAATAAAAGGTCACTAAACATTTTCAAGGGACGATTATTCCAATTTTCTAGTTCATTTCCTACTGATCGGAGCGCCCTTCGAAGAAAAGAAAACTTCTGAGCGAAGATGGTGGTTTAGAAAGGCTGTCTACCCTTCCAACTCGTTGATCCCTCTCTCTACGAACCTGAAGACCTCCCTTCTGAATCCTTCATCTTAGCTGTTGCCTCCACTTGGGAAAATGGCAAGCCATCTCCCAATGCGCTTTTCTTCTCCCGTTGGCTCTCTGACAGCAGCTCTGACTTTCGCGTGGGCTCTCTTCTTCTCTCCTATTGCAAATTTGTTGCCTTTGGCGTTGGCAGCCGCTCCCAATGTTTTAACAACCGAACCGTGAACTGAACCGTTTTTATGTCCGGTTCAGGTCCAACCGGTTCAACCGTGGTTCAAACCGTGACGTCAGCATGACATAATTATGACGTAATAATTATATTTAATTTATTTTAATTATTTTAAAATTAAATTAAATATATAAATTATCTGTAATATAAAAATTACACTTAGCATCAACAATACATTCAAGTATATCATATTAAAATTATTATGCAAATCAAGAAAAAAAAAAGAGTGCACTGACCTGAAATAAGTGCAATTCTTTCATCTTTTTTTGTTCCTTTATGGTTGATCAGAATATCTGCAACGAAATTTCAAATATTAATAGAAAGATAAAAGATGTTTAGAAAAAAATTAATTTTACTTGACGAAATTAATCAGAATATCTGTATACGGATTTGTTCCTTTGTAAATTTTTCTTGGCCGTGCGGAATGTGGCCCACAATGGAGTTTGAAAGATCCCACGCACGCACACACAGGCAGCACACTGCCATAGTTATGGATTTAAGGTCGGAAACGTGTAAACAGGGGATGTTATGGATTTAAGGTCGGAAAACCGAACCTTGCAAGTTGCAACCTTGCTGCCGGAAGCTCGGATTTGATGGTCGCCGGACCTTGTTGCCGCCTGCCTGCTCGGATTCTATGGCCGGTTCGTCGGATGCACCGGAAGGCCGGAATCGATCGCCGAATGCTAGGGTCGACGGAAACAGAGACGGATCTGCTGTGAAAATGGGTCTCCGCGATGGTCGCCGGAACCGAAGAAGATGACCGGGAAGAAAACGCAGAAGCTCCTAGCGACGCGGGCGGTTGCTGGAACCGGAAGTCCGGAAACCCGAAAGTGCGGCAGAGCTTGCTGGGAGGAGCTGTGAGAGCAGTAGGCGGTTGCCGGCGTCGATTCCGGCAGGCTGAACGGCTTGGATCTGTTGCCGCAGATGACGACGATGGGTCCGCACAAACCCTTGCTGCTGGCGAAGTGGCGAAGACGATGACCAGGGGAGCGAGCGTCTGCCGCGGGGCCCGTAGGAAAAGCGTTTTTATATTTTTTTAAAATTTTTTTTTTTTTTAAATAATGAACGAACCGAGCCGCGGTCAAACCGATTTTTACGGTCCAACCGCCCGGTTCGAACGGTTCGAACGGTTTTCATCAAATATTGAAAACCGGTGCTGAACCGGACCGTTCCAGTAGCGGTTCCCGGTCCAACCGGTCGAACCGGCCGGTCCGGTCCGGTTTTTAAAACACTGGCCGCTCCTACGCTTCCGACTTTAATGCCACTGCAAAGGACTTCTCTTGTCATATGCGTGCGCTTGGAGCTTTGGAGATCCTGCCTCTTTGCCAAGGCGATGTTGATGGAGGAAATCTTGATGAGGTCTTCGACCAGTGGAGTAGTAGATTGGTGGGTGTGCTAGAATGATATGCTGGAGGGGAAAACGGGGAATTTCTCATTGGTTCAAGGCTGGAGAGCAAACGTGTGAGTGAAGATGAGATGTTTATTGGCTCAGAAGAAGACGATGATGCCGATGTCAGTCAGTCAGAAGGTGTATTGAAGATATTGTTGGCAAAGGACCGATTCAAGAGCCTGCAAAAACGAGGCTTACTTGCCCCAACTAGAAAGGTCAGAGGGAATAGAGCATCCACGCTGGTGGAATACGAGGCATACAAGAAATTGGTTCGGTTCTTGAAAATTGCAAAGAACTGTAAGGCTGGAATCGACGACGTATCAACAAGTATAGCTAATTCTCTGCAGCACGTGGTCAGATGCTGACACGCAAGGACGAGCGCCGCAACAATCCAAACCTACCCGCCGTTAGTTATGGTTCTGCAGGCAATGCAGTTCCGCGTAACCCTCAATTTAAAAATTCTATGTTAATCCAGTTCCGTGGGACGCTTTGCATGACCAAGTTCAGCGGAAACCATTCGCCTTGAGCTTATGAATAGAGATAACACATCCGTCCCAAAAGAGAAAAAAGGGAGGACAACCTGGGAGGATAAGTTCTCTCACCAAAAAAAAAAGGAAGAGAACGTAAGTCTTTTAATTTTCTTTAAGTATTATATATATATATTTTTTAAAAGGCCTCCAAAAATATATATATATTATACATATATATATATTCAAGGCCTCCTAAAAAGTATATATTATTTTCTAAAAAATATATATATATATATATATTAAAGGTCTCCAAAAGTATACATATTATTTTATAAAATACATATATATATATTAAAGGGCTTTGAAAATACATATATACATACTCCCCAAGTAAATACTCCAAGGTGGTGGGTTGAGTCAATACACGGGGCTAAGTACTTTTTTTATGATTAAATATATATATATTTAGAGAGGCCCGGGATCCCGAGATTAGTTTCCTCATCCCAAAAAAACAAAAAAGCCATAAGTTTTCAACCATTTTTAGTTTTCCTCGAGTTTTTAAATCAATCTATATATATGTATATAAAGAAGCCTCCAAAAATATATATATTATTTTCTAAAATACATATATATGTATTAAAAGGCTTCCAAAAATATATATTATTTTCTAAAATACATATATATATTAAAGGGCTTTCAAAAAATATATATATTATTTTCTAAATATATATATATATACATACTCCCCAAGTAAATACTCCCCAGGTGGTGGGTTGAGTCGATACACGGGGCTAAGTACTTTTTTTATGATTAATATATATATATATATATATATATATATTTAGAGAGGCCCGGAATCCCGAGATAAGTTTCCTCATCCCAAAAAAAGAAAACCCGTAATTTTTCAACCCTTTTTAGTTTTCCTCGAGTTTTTAAATAAATAAATAAATATATATATATATAAAGCCTACAAAAATATATATGATTTTCTAAAATACATATATATATATATATTAAAGGCCTCCAAAAATATATATTATTTTCTAAAATACATATATATATTAAAAGGCTTCCAAAAAGATGTATATTATTTTCTAAAATACATATATATATATATATTAAAGGTCTCCAAAAATATATATATTATTTTTCTAAAATACATATATATATATATATTAAAGTCTTCCAAAAATATATATTTTATTTTCTAAAATAGATATATATATATATTAAAGGCTTCCAAAAAAATATAAATTATTTTCTAAAATACATATATATCTTAAAGGCCTTCAAAAATATATATGTATATATATATATTATTTTCTAAAAAATATATATATGTATATACATACATATACTTCTCCGTAAGTAAATACTCCCTAGGTGGCGGGTTGAGTTGATACACGGGGCTAAGTACTTTTTTTTTATTATAAAAAAAACTTTTTACTCAAACCCGAACCTTGTTGTCAGAGTAAGGCTACTATGTCAACCTGCTGCATTGCCGAAACGGAATCATCAAACCCCCCTAGTTTTCATGATTTGAGCAATCAAATCGTGATGGATCTAAATAGATCCTACTATTGCTATAGCGAGAGAATTTTCATAATACATCTACTGCAAGCACTTTACCCTTACTTGAGGAATACACATGATCCATGAGACCCTCTAAATGGTCCCGACCTATGGACATGAAAATTCAAAAAGAGGGGGAAGACGCTTTGCATTGAAAAGCTATGAAAACTCTTTTCTCAAGCCATGATTGGGAATTTATAGATCCATTGCAAAATGTATACGTGTAAATTCTACATTGCTCATGCTTGAAAGTTAGACGAGTAACTTCCACCCATGCCCCTTTATTTAGGCTCAAATTGGCCCAAACATCTTCAACAGATTCGAGTGGGCCCAAAAACCTCCCAAAAGGCTCATTTGAACCTAAAATCCTCTAACAAGCCCAGGATGAGCCAGAACTCTTCAAAGCCCACTTGGACCCAAAACTCTTCAACAGGCCCACATGGGCCCAAAATCCTCCAATAAGCCCAGTTGAGCCCAAATTGGTTAAGTCAAGCCCAGTTAGGCCCCAACTCTTTTCAACAAGCCCAGTTGGGCCCAAACCTCTTTAGTTGGTCCAAGTTGGCCCAAACATATTTTCAAATTTTGGTTAAATCCATTTCTTGGTAAAACTACCCAATTATTCAATCCAGAGACTGAATGCGAGACATGCCGGCTTATTAAGCTAAAAGCGGGAGATGCTAGTCTGCTGTGGAAATCCAGAAGCTGATGTTGGAAATATGTGGAAAACAAGTTAAATCTATATTTTGATGATTAACAAATCAATTTGAGTACGTCTTGGCTACTAATATGTTTGTAGATATGTTTAAGGGATATACATTTGAAGAACATAAAGCATGGAAGGCCAAGTCGTACCCCAAGTCGACTCCAAGATCGACTTCAAAGAGCCCAAACTGTCCAGAGTTGAAAATGGGAGAAGAACAAGTGAAGTCGCAGCCAAGTCGACTCCACTTGCGACTTGGGAAGCCAAGTCGCCAACGAAGTCGACTCCAGGATCGACTTCAGATGACGAAAACTCTCCAGAGTTGAATTCAGAACACGAAGTGCCGAAGTCGCACCCCAAGTCGACTCCACTTGCGATTTGAGGTGAAGTCGCAGACGAAGTCGACTCCGACATAGACTTGGATCGGGCAAAGGAGATTTTCCTGAAGACAAGATGGATTAAATAATTTCAAGATCAACATTAAGATTCTCAAGTCCAAGGCAAAGCTCCAAGTATATTTTCAAGTTATGAACATTAATGAATCAAAGGCAAAATCAACCAATACAAAGTCTCCAAGATTCACAAGGTCTACAAAGATGAAGAACAATCCAAGTTCAAGCAAGATGCATAAACCAAGAAGATTGTTCGAGTTCAAGACTCATGAGTTCAAAGGTTTGCAAATCATGGAGCTAATGAAAGCAAGACACAATGATCCAAAAAGTAAATACAAATTGTAAAAGGCATGGAGAAGACTAAGCAAAAGAACCAAGCATTCCAAGTTCTCAAGTTCACGAAATCAACTTCCGAGGTGAAGTCGCACCCGAAGTCGACTTCACCTGCGACTTGGGTCAAGTCGGAACCCAAGTCGACCCGACCTGAAACTTGGAGTTGCGAGCAGAAGGCGAAGTCGCACCCGACGTCGACTCCATCTGCGACTTGGGCGAAGTCGCATCCGAAGTCGACTCCACATGCGACTTGGGTCGCAACGGTCGGATTTTATTCGAACGTTAGCGCATTTAATGCGCGCCACCAACCCTCTAACGTTCGGATTCCCTCCAAAATTATAAAAGGCATTGAATGTGAACGAGGGAGGTAGCTGAGAATTATTAAGTGTGCATAACTACCATCTTCAAGAGCATTAAAGAGATCAAGTCCATTCAAAGAAGAAGAAATTCGCTTCAAGTTGCAAGAGCTATATTTCAGAATCTTCAAAGTCATTACTACAAGTTCTTCTCTGCGCCAAACTGCTTCTACACAACTGTAAAGTGTAGTTTTCCTATTGTTTCATTTGTTTGTGTTGAACTTGATTTAGTTTGAGGAACTAAGATCAAGTGTAAGCAAAGTAGTGTGTGATTGGAGTGTAACTCATCACCTACTTGTGCTGTAATTTGTTGATGCCCCTAGAGCTGGAATCTAGAAGAGAGCAAGAGGCTCTGGTTGTATATGCCCCCTAGAGCTGGAATCTAGAAGAGAGCAGTGACTCTAATTGTATTGAGAGAATACAATAGTGGAACCCAAGTCACAAGGAGTGTGAGCTTGGAAGAGTGGAGTAGGGAGGTTGCCCGAACCACTATAAAAATTTTGTGTGTTTGATTTATTTATCTGCTCTCTACATTATATTGCTTTTCATTTCGTTTCTTCACTAAGGGGACTAGATTAATCCGAGGTAAAGTTTCTGTTTAAGTTGTAAATTTTTAATTACCCAATTCACCCCTCCCCTCTTGGGTTTTGCCATCAACTCGGGACCAACAAGTGGTATCAGAGCAGGTCTTTGAGTTTTTACCAAAGAGATCTATTATCATGGCATCCCAATCTACTTCCGTTCCCGCATTTATTGAAGGTCAATCTTTTACAAGGCCACCATTGTTTGATGGGAACAACTTTGGTTATTGGAAGCTTCGTATGAAGCAACTCATCATGGCTACAGATATGGACTCTTGGATTGCTATCCAAGATGGTGTAACATTGCCAATTGATGAAAGAGCTTCCAAGTGGACCGAAGAGGAAGTAAGAACTGTAAAGAGCAATGCCAAAGCTATGAACTCACTATTTTGTGCTCTTACAGCTTCCGAATATGATAGAGTATCATCTTGTCAAACCGCTAAAGAAATATGGGATACTCTAACATCTATTTATGAAGGAACTTCTCAAGTCCAAGGGACTAGAAGAAATATTCTGATAGGAGAATTGGAAAGCTTTAGAATGCTAGATATAGGAAATATTTCTGAAATATTTGCTAGATTCTCCAAGATTACTAATGCTTTGAAAGGTCTTGGAAAGGCTATCTTTGAATCTGAACAGGTCATGAAGATCTTAAGAGCTCTACCAGATTCATGGACTCCAAAGATTACAGCAATAGAAGAAGCAAAAGACCTCAACACTTTAAAGCTAGAAGACCTCATTAGCTCATTAATGTCATATGAGCTAATTAAGAGAAGAAACGAAGACAATCATAAAGGGAAGAAAACCATTGCACTAAAGGCCACCCACAACTCAGAAGAATCTACCTCCTCATCTCAAAACGACAATGAAGACATAGCACTTCTCACTCGCAAATTCCGAAAATTTGTGAGAAAAGAAAGGAACTTCAGAGACTACAAAGAAAGACCACGAAGAGAGAAGAAGAACGAGCCAACCAAGTGCTATAGATGCGGGGGCGTAGGACATATGCAAACTCAATGTCCTACACCGGAAGAAAAACCAAAGGATTATCAAGAGAGGAGAGAAGGACATGAAAGAAGAAAGTATCAAAAGCCTAAGGGAAGAGGCATGTATGTCAATGAAGAGACTTCATCAACAAGCAGCTCTTCAACCGACGGCAACGATGCAGCAAACTGCGCAAGAATATGCTGCATGGCACGGATCGAACAAGAAGAAGACTTGTTATGCCTAAACACAACTGAAGTTTTGGAAGAACAATCCACCTCAACAAAATGCACAAGCAATGAAGAGGTAACTTCCAAACCTTGCTACTCTCAATCAAGTTATTCTTCTTTTCATGAATGCCTCAAATGTGCTGAATTAGAAGAACTACAACTTGCATATGATTCATTATATGAGGAAATCAAAAAGCTAGGAAACAAGTTGACATTGAAGAGACAACAATGCAACTCTATTATTATTGTAAATGGAAAACTAGCTGAAAGATCAACAAAACTGAAAGAGGAAAATGAATCATTGCTGAAAGAGGTAGAAAAATTGAAAAAGGAGAACGAATCCTTGAATGAATCATTAGCAAAGTTCTCTAATCCAGGAGAAAATGTGAAGATGTTTCTAAACATGACTGCTCAAACAAATAAAAGAGGCCTTGGATATTATATTTTTGAGCAAAAAGAAAGTGGCAAATCAAATGTGCCAATACATGGAAAATATCAAACCAAAACTGCACCTATATACAAGCCATAAAGGAAAAATGTTATGTGGACTAGAAGGCCAACATTTGAACCAATGCATACTTGGAGCTCTACTCCAAGATTACCTATGGCCTGCAATTTCTGCAATAAAATGGGTCATAAAGCCTATAAGTGTAACTTTAAGAAATTATATGACCATGGTGCAAAATTAGTTTGGGTTCCAAGTAACACAAGATTTGGGCTTTCTAAGTTAGAGCAACAAAGGTTTAATAATATTACTAACCCAAATGGACCCATAAAATGGGTACCAAAGAGATAAGATTTACTTGCTTATTTTTCAGATTTGTTTCAAGGCAAAGGCAAACAATATATGGTTCATGGATAGCGGTTGTTCAAGGCACATGACTGGAGAAAGAAGCTTATTTCACAAACTTAAGCCTTGCAACGACGGAACGGTTGCCTTTGGAAACAATGAGAAAGGTAAAATTAAAGGTAAAGGAACCATTTACAGTATTTCAAATGCATGCATAGAAGATGTTTTGTTTGTTGAAGGACTCAAGCACAATCTAATGAGCATTAGCCAATTATGTGATAAAGGATATAAGGTTGTGTTTGAATCATCTATATGCAATGTATTTGATGGAGAACATATCATGTTTAGTGGAAAAAGACATGGAAATGTATATTTGGTTTCACTTGATGAACTAGATGGTCAATGTCTAATGGCCATTGAAAATGATCCATGGGTTTGGCATAAAAGACTTGGACATGTGAATATGTCAAACATAAAGACCCTATGGAAAAAGAGTTTGGTAGAAGGCTTGCCAAAGTTGAAATTGTTGGGTCCCGAATAGATGGCAAAACCCAAGAGGGGAAGGGTGAATTGGGTTCTTAAAAATTTCTTTGGTAACTTAAAAACTTAACCCCTTGTAGAATTAATCCCCTTGAATGAAGAAACTGAATGGAAAGCAAAGTAATAAAGAGAGCAGAAATAAAAGCAAGTAGACAAGGATTTTATAGTGGTTCGGGCAACCTCCCTACTCCACTCTTCCAAGCTCACACTCCTTGTGACTTGGGTTCCACTATTGTATTCCGCGAATACAACTAGAGCCTCTTGCTCTCTTCTAGATTCTAGCTCTAGGGGGCATATACAACCAGAGCCTCTTGCTCTCTTCTAGATTCTAGCTCTAGGGGGCATATACAACCAGAGCCTCTTGCTCTCTTCTAGATTCTAGCTCTAGGGGGCATCAAACACTTAGCACAAGTAGGTGATGAGTCACACTCCAATCACACACTACTTTGCTACCTCTTGATCTTAGCTACGCAAGCTAAATCAAGTTCAACACAAACAAGTAAACAATAAAAGTAAACTACACTTTACAGGTGTGTAGAAACGATTTAGCGCAGGGAAGAACTTGTAGATGATGGCTTTGAAGTTTCTGAATGTAGCTCTTGCAACTTGAAGCACAATTCTTCCTCTCTTGATTGGCTTGATCACTTTAATGCTCTTGTAGATAGGAGTTATGCTCACTTAATGTTTTCCAACTACTTCCCTCGTCTACAATAACTCCCTTTTATAATTTTGGAGGGAATCCGAACGTTAGAGGGTTGGTGGCGCGCATTTAATGCGCCAACGTTCGAATAAATTCCGACCGTTGCGACCCAAGTCGCATGTGGAGTCGACTTAGGATGCGACTTCGCCCAAGTCGCAGATGGAGTCGACTTCGGGTGCGACTTCGCTTCTCCGTCGCAACTTCAAGTTCCAGTCAGGGTCGACTTGGGTTCTCGACTTGACCCAAGTCGCAGGTGGAGTCGACTTCGGGTTCGACTTCACCTCGACAGTTGGCTTCATGAACTTGGAACTTTGAAACTTTTGTTTTGCTTAGTCTTTCTCAAGCCTTTTAATTCCTTTGCAATTTTTGTTACTCTTTGGATCATGGTGTCTTGCTTTCATTAGCTCCAAGATTTGCAAACCTTAAATCCTTGAATCTTGAACATTTGGATCTTGTGAATCTTGAAGAGCTTGACCCTTGCATGATTGATTCAAGCTCCTTGCTTCGCATTGGACTCATGACTTGATTTCATCTTGAATATGCATTCCAGCTTATCTTCTGAAAAATCGCCTCTGCCCGATCGATGTCGATGTCGGAGTCGACTTCGGCTGCGACTTCACCTCAAGTCGCACGTGGAGTCGACTTGGGGTGCGACTTCGGCACTTCGTGTTCTGAGCTTCGACTCTGGACAGTTTTTGTCATCTGAGGTCGATGTCGAGGTCGACTTCATTTGCGACTTGGCTACCCAAGTCGCAGGTGGAGTCGACTTGGCCTGCGACTTCACTTGCTCTTCTCCCGTTTTCAAATCTGGACAGTTTTGCATGTTTGAAGTCGATCTTGGAGTCGACTTGGGATACGACTTGGCTTCTATACTTGATTTTCTTCAAATGATTATTCCTTAAACATTTCCACAAACTTGTTAGTAGCCAAGACTTACTCAAATTGATTTGTTAATCATCAAAACATAGATTTAGCTAGTTTTCCACATATTTCCAACAATCTCCCCCTTTTTGATGATTGACAAAACCGATTTGAGTGTATACCTTTCAATTAAAAAAAAATAACATACTTAGCAATAAAATAACATGCTTAGCAATCCTTCAATATTTAACAAACATTCAATCTCTTTTCCCAATCATATCAAATCCTTTTCTTCTTAAGCATATTCATATGAATTCAATCCTATTCTTCTCCCCCTTTGGACTCAAATCCTACTCTTCTCCCCCTTTTTGTCAATATATCAAAAAGGTTAGAGGGTAAAGAAACAAGTGGGTTTGCTCCCCTAAATGGGTGCTCCCCCTCAATTTATGCTTTAAGTTAGTTCAAGCATTCCCATGTCATTTCTAAGCTTATAAAATGCTTCTTTTGCTAGGGGCTTAGTGAATATATCTGCAACTTGATCCTCAGTTCTTACATATACCAAACATATGTCATGATTTTCTACATGTTCTCTAATGAAATGATGTTTAAGGTCTATATGTTTGGTCCTAGAATGCAAGACTGGATTCTTGGTTAGACATATGGCACTGGTATTGTCACATTTAATAGGTATATCTTTAAAATCCATGCCATAGTCCCTAAGTTATTGTTTCATCCAAAGTAATTGGGCACCACAGCTCCCGGCGGCAATATATTCGGCTTCCGCCGTAGATAGAGCAACACTAGTTTGTTTTCTTGAAAACCATGAAACCAACATGCTTCCAAGAAACTGACATGTTCCACTAGTGCTTTTTCTATCTACTTTGTAACCAGCAAAATCCGCATCCGAGTAGCCGATTAGATCAAAATTAGAGCCCTTTGGATACCATAGTCCTAAATTGATAGTGTCTACTAGATATCTAAAAATTCTTTTCACAGCTACCAAGTGTGATTCTTTTAGGCATGATTGAAATCTAGAGCACATACACACACTAAACAAAATATCTGGCCTGGAAGCAGTTAGATACAATAAGGAACCTATCATGCTTCTATACACTTTCATATCAACTAATTTTCCCTTTTCATCTTTGTCCATTTTGATTGTGGAGCTCATGGGCGTGTTTGCTCCTTTGCTGTTCTCCATGCCAAACTTCTTGAGCATCTCCTTGATGTATTTGGACTGGTTTATGAAGATTCCTTCATTTAGTTGCTTGATTTGCAGTCCAAGGAAGAAGTTTAGCTCTCCCATCATGCTCATCTCAAACTCTTTCTGCATAAGCTCAGAAAATTCTTGGCAAAGAGTTTCATTAGTAGCACCAAAAATAATATCATCTACATAAATCTGAATGATCAATATATCCTTTCCATTGTACTTGATAAACAAAGTGGTGTCTACATTTCCTTTTTGAAAATCATGATCAATCAGAAATTTGCTTAGTCTATCATACCAAGCTCTTGGAGCTTGTTTTAATCCATATAATGCTTTGGTTAGCTTGTATACAAATTTAGATTGATCTTTTTCCTCAAATCCAGGTGGTTGTTCTACATACACCTCTTCATTTATATAACCATTTGGAAATGCACTTTTGACATCCATTTGAAACAATTTAAAGTTCATGTGAGATGCAAAAGCTAGTAAGATGCGAATTGCCTCTAATCTAGTAACCGGGGCATAGGATTCTTCAAAATCTATTCCTTCTTCTTGTGAGTATCCTTTTGCCACAAGTCTAGCTTTGTTCCTCACTACAAGTCCACTTTCATCTAATTTGTTCCTAAAGACCCACTTGGTGCCAATAACAATACAGTCATTTGGTCTAGGAACAAGGTGCCAAACTTGATTTCTTTCAAATTGATTTAGCTCTTCTTGCATTGCTATAATCCAGTTTTCATCATCAAGAGCTTGTTCAATATTAGAAGGTTCAATCTTGGATACAAAAGCATATTGTCCACACACATTTTGCTTTGACCTTCTAGTTTTTACACCTTCATACACATTTTCTATAACTTGCTCAATTGGATGTGCATGTTTGAATTTTAAATCAGATGGAGGTTTATAGGAATCATCACCTTCACTTACCCTTTCCTCCATGGACTCTTCTTGCTTTTCCACATGCAGCCTTTCAAGGCCATTTGCTATGTCATCTGCATCACTTGAATCATCCTTTCTTTTAAAGCATGGGTTAGTTTCATCAAAAATAACATGTATGGATTCTTCTACAACTTGGTTTCGTTTATTGAAAACTCTATATGCTTTGCTATTTGATGAATAACCAAGGAATATTGCTTCATCACTTTTAGCATCAAGTTTTCCCAAGTTGGTTTTTCCATTGTTCAGAACATAACATGTGCATCCAAAAGCATGAAAATAAGATATGTTTGGTTTCCTTCCCTTCCATAGCTCATATGGGGTCTTTTTCAAGATAGCTCTAATGGTAACTCGATTTAAAACATGACAAGCTGTGCTCACAGCTTCACCCCAAAACTTCTTGGATAATTTGCTCTCATTTATCATTGTTCTAGCCATCTCTTGTATAGTTCTGTTTTTCCTTTCAACTACTCCATTTTGTTGTGGAGTTCTTGGTGCAGAAAATGTGTGATGAATCCCTTTTTCATTACATAATTCTATGAATCCTTTGTTTTCAAATTCACCACCATGGTCACTTCTTATAGACATAATAGTACTTTGTTTTTCATTTTCCACCAAGTTTACAAAAGTTGAAAACATAGAGAAAGCTTCATCTTTGCTAGCTAAGAGAATTATCCATGTGAATCTTGAAAAGTCATCTACAATAACAAATACATATTTCTTTCCACCAATGGTTAAAATGTCGGATGGTCCATATAGATCCATGTGTAGCAATTCAAGTGGCCTTGTGGTGGAAATCTCCTTTTTGGTAGAAAAAGACATCTTTGGTTGTTTAGATAATTGACATGCCTTGCAAATTTTGTCTTTGTCATATTTCAACTTTGGCAAGCCTTCTACCAAACTCTTTTTCCATAGGGTCTTTATGTTTGACATATTCACATGTCCAAGTCTTTTATGCCAAACCCATGGATCATTTTCAATGGCCATTAGACATTGACCATCTAGTTCATCAAGTGAAACCAAATATACATTTCCATGTCTTCTTCCACTAAACATGATATGCTCACCATCAAATACATTGCATACAGATGATTCAAACACAATCTTATATCCTTTATCACATAATTGGCTAATGCTCATTAAGTTATGCTTGAGTCCTTCAACAAACAAAACATCCTCCATACATGCATTTGAGCTACTGTAAATATTTCCTTTACCTTTGATTTTACCTTTCTCATTATTACCAAAGGCAACCGTTCCGTCGTTGCAAGGCTTAAGTTTGTGAAACAAATTTCTTTCTCCAGTCATGTGCCTTGAACAACCGCTATCCATGAACCATACATTATTTTCCTTTGCCTTTAAACAGATCTGAAAAATAAACAAGTAATTCTCATCTTTTTGGTACCCATTTTATGGGTCCATTTGGGTTAGTAAAATGATTTAATCTTCGTTGCTCTATCTTAGAAAGCTCAAATCTCGTGTTCCTTGGAACCCAAACTAATCTTGCACCATGGTCATATAATTTCTTGAAGTTACATTTATAGGCTTTATGACCCATCTTGTTGCAAAAGTTACAAGCCATTGGTAATCTAGGAGTAGGCCTCCAAGTATATTTTGGTTCAAGTGTTGGCCTTTTAGTCCACACAACATTTTTCCTTTGTGGCTTGAATGTAGGTGCAGTATTTGTTTGATATTTTCCATGTATTGGCACATTTGATTTACCACTTTCTTTTTGCTCAAATGTATTGTATCCAAGACCTCTTCTATCTGTTTGTGAGGTCATATTCAAGAACATCTTCACATTTTCACCGGGATTAGAGAACTTTGCTAATGATTCATTTAAGGATTCGTTCTCCTTTTTCAGTTTCTCAACTTCTTTCAACAACAGTTCATTTTCTTCTTTCAATTTTGTTGACATTTCAGCTAGTTTTCCATTTTCAATGATAACAAAGTTACATTGTTTTCTTTTTAATGTCAACTTGTTTCCTAGCTTTTTGATTTCCCCATACAATGAATCATATGCAATTTGTAGTTCATCTAATTCGGCACATTTGAGGCAATCATGAAAAGAAGAATAACTTGATTGAGAATAAGGTTTGGAAGTTACCTCTTCACTTTCTGTGTATTTTGTTGAGGTAGATTGATCTTCCAAAACTTCCGTCGTGTTCAAGCATAGCAGTTCTTCTTCTTGTTCGATTTGTGCTACGCAGCATATTCTTGCACAGTTGGCCGCATCGTTGTCATCGGTTGAAGAGCTGCATGTTGATGACGTCTCCTCATTGACGTACATGCCTCTTCCCTTTTGATATCTTCTGCCTTCATGATTTTCCTTTGGCCTTTCTTCCGGTGTAGGACATTGGGTTTGCATATGTCCTACGCCCCCGCATCTATAGCATTTGATTAGTTCTTTCTTTTTCTCTCTGGAATTTCTGTCTTTGAAATTTCTGAAATTTCCGCCTTTTCTCACAAATTTTCTGAATCGTTTTGTAAGTAGGGCCATCTCGTCATCGTTTTGAGAGGATGAGGTGTCATCCGTGTCTTGTGTAGCTTTCAAGGCAATTGCTCTTTTGCCTTTGTGTTGATCCTCATTCCTTTTCTTAATTAGCTCATGTGACATGAGTGAGCTAATAAGATCTTCAAGCTTCAATGTGTTGAGGTCTTTGGCTTCTTCAATTGCCGTTATCTTTGGAGTCCATGAATCCAGTAGAGCTCTCAATATCTTCATAACCTGCTCGAATTCAGAAATAGCTTTTCCAAGACCCTTTAGAGCATTAGTAATTTTAGAAAATCTCGCAAACATTTCAGAAATATTTTCAGTATCTAGCATTCTGAAATTTTCAAACTCTCCAATCAAAATGTTTCTCCTGGTCCCTTGGACTTGGGAGGTTCCTTCATAAATAGATGTTAGAGTATCCCATATCTCTTTTGCAGTCAAACAAGAAGATACTCTATCATACTCCGAAGCCGTAAGAGCACAAAATAAAGAATTCATTGCCTTGGCATTGCTCTTGACGGTTCTAACTTCCTCTTCGGTCCATTTGGAAGCTTTGTCATTGGTAGGCAAAATCACACCATCTTGGATAGCAATCCAAGAATCCATATCGGTAGCCATGATGAGTTGCTTCATACGAAGCTTCCAATAGCCAAAGTTGTTCCCATCAAACAATGGTGGCCTTGTAAAAGATTGGCCCTCGGCAAAAGCGGGAACGGAAATCGATTGGGATGCCATATCAATAGATCTCTTTGGTTTAACTCAAAGACCTGCTTTGATACCACTTGTTGGGTCCCAAATAGATGGCAAAACCCAAGAGGGGAGGGGTGAATTGGGTTCTTAAAAATTTCTTTGGTAACTTAAAAACTTAACCCCTTGTAGAATTAATCCCCTTGAATGAAGAAACTGAATGGAAAGCAAAGTAATAAAGAGAGCAGAAATAAAAGCAAGTAGACAAGGATTTTATAGTGGTTCGGGCAACCTCCCTACTCCACTCTTCCAAGCTCACACTCCTTGTGACTTGGGTTCCACTATTGTATTCCGCGAATACAACTAGAGCCTCTTGCTCTCTTCTAGATTCTAGCTCTAGGGGGCATATACAACCAGAGCCTCTTGCTCTCTTCTAGATTCTAGCTCTAGGGGGCATATACAACCAGAGCCTCTTGCTCTCTTCTAGATTCTAGCTCTAGGGGGCATCAAACACTTAGCACAAGTAGGTGATGAGTCACACTCCAATCACACACTACTTTGCTACCTCTTGATCTTAGCTACGCAAGCTAAATCAAGTTCAACACAAACAAGTAAACAATAAAAGTAAACTACACTTTACAGGTGTGTAGAAACGATTTAGCGCAGGGAAGAACTTGTAGATGATGGCTTTGAAGTTTCTGAATGTAGCTCTTGCAACTTGAAGCACAATTCTTCCTCTCTTGATTGGCTTGATCACTTTAATGCTCTTGTAGATAGGAGTTATGCTCACTTAATGTTTTCCAACTACTTCCCTCGTCTACAATAACTCCCTTTTATAATTTTGGAGGGAATCCGAACGTTAGAGGGTTGGTGGCGCGCATTTAATGCGCCAACGTTCGAATAAATTCCGACCGTTGCGACCCAAGTCGCATGTGGAGTCGACTTAGGATGCGACTTCGCCCAAGTCGCAGATGGAGTCGACTTCGGGTGCGACTTCGCTTCTCCGTCGCAACTTCAAGTTCCAGTCAGGGTCGACTTGGGTTCTCGACTTGACCCAAGTCGCAGGTGGAGTCGACTTCGGGTTCGACTTCACCTCGACAGTTGGCTTCATGAACTTGGAACTTTGAAACTTTTGTTTTGCTTAGTCTTTCTCAAGCCTTTTAATTCCTTTGCAATTTTTGTTACTCTTTGGATCATGGTGTCTTGCTTTCATTAGCTCCAAGATTTGCAAACCTTAAATCCTTGAATCTTGAACATTTGGATCTTGTGAATCTTGAAGAGCTTGACCCTTGCATGATTGATTCAAGCTCCTTGCTTCGCATTGGACTCATGACTTGATTTCATCTTGAATATGCATTCCAGCTTATCTTCTGAAAAATCGCCTCTGCCCGATCGAAGTCGATGTCGGAGTCGACTTCGGCTGCGACTTCACCTCAAGTCGCACGTGGAGTCGACTTGGGGTGCGACTTCGGCACTTCGTGTTCTGAGCTTCGACTCTGGACAGTTTTTGTCATCTGAGGTCGATGTCGAGGTCGACTTCGTTTGCGACTTGGCTACCCAAGTCGCAGGTGGAGTCGACTTGGCCTGCGACTTCACTTGCTCTTCACCCGTTTTCAACTCTGGACAGTTTTGCATGTTTGAAGTCGATCTTGGAGTCGACTTGGGATACGACTTGGCTTCTATACTTGATTTTCTTCAAATGATTATTCCTTAAACATTTCCACAAACTTGTTAGTAGCCAAGACTTACTCAAATTGATTTGTTAATCATCAAAACATAGATTTAGCTAGTTTTCCACATATTTCCAACAGAAATATGACAAAGACAAAATTTGCAAGGCATGTCAATTATCTAAACAACCAAAGATGTCTTTTTCTACCAAAAAGGAGATTTCCACCACAAGGCCACTTGAATTGCTACACATGGATCTATATGGACCATCCGACATTTTAACCATTGGTGGAAAGAAATATGTATTTGTTATTGTAGATGACTTTTCAAGATTCACATGGATAATTCTCTTAGCTAGCAAAGATGAAGCTTTCTCTATGTTTTCAACTTTTGTAAACTTGGTGGAAAATGAAAAACAAAGTACTATTATGTCTATAAGAAGTGACCATGGTGGTGAATTTGAGAACAAACGATTCATAGAATTATGTAATGAAAAAGGAATTCATCACACATTTTCTGCACCAAGGACTCCACAACAAAATGGAGTAGTTGAAAGGAAAAACAGAACTATACAAGAGATGGCTAGAACAATGCTAAATGAGAGCAAATTATCCAAGAAGTTTTGGGGTGAAGCTGTGAGCACAGCTTGTCATGTTTTAAATCGAGTTACCATTAGAGCTATCTTGAAAAAGACCCCATATGAGCTATGGAAGGGAAGAAAACCAAATATCTCTTATTTTCATGCCTTTGGATGCACATGTTATGTGTTGAACAATAGAAAAACCAACTTGGGAAAACTTGACGCTAAAAGTGATGAGTCAATATTCCTTGGGTACTCATCAAATAGCAAAGCATATAGAGTATTCAATAAACGAAACCAAGTTGTAGAAGAATCCATACATGTTGTTTTTGATGAAACTAACCCATGCTTGAAAAGAAGAGATGATTTAAGTGATGCAGATGAGATTGTAAGCAACTTTGAAAAGCTGCATGTGGAAAAGCAAGAAGAGTCCATGGAGGAAAGGGTAAGTGAAGGTGATGATTCCATAAACCTCCATCTGATTTAAAATTCAAACATGCACATCCAATTGAACAAGTTATAGGGAATGTGTATGAAGGTGTAAAAATTAGAAGGTCAAAGCAAAATGTTTGTGGACAATATGCTTTTGTATCTAAGATTGAACCATCTAATATTGACCAAGCTCTCAATGATGAAAACTGGATTATAGCAATGCAAGAAGAGCTAAATCAATTTGAAAGAAACCAAGTTTGGCATCTTGTTCCTAGACCAAAAGATTGTACTGTTATTGGCACCAAGTGGGTCTTTAGGAACAAATTGGATGAAAGTGGACTTATAGTGAGAAATAAAGCTAGACTTGTGGCAAAAGGATACTCCCAAGAAGAAGGAATAGATTTTGAGAAATCCTATGCTCCGGTTGCTAAATTAGAAGCAATTCGCATATTACTAGCTTTTGCATCTCACATGAACTTTAAATTGTTTCAAATGGATGTCAAAAGTGCATTTTTGAATGGTTATATAAATGAAGAGGTGTATGTAGAGCAACCACCTGGATTTGAAGAAAAAGATCAATCCAAATTTGTGTACAAGCTAACCAAAGCATTATATGGACTAAAACAAGCTCCAAGAGCTTGGTATGATAGACTGAGCAAGTTTCTGATTGATCATGACTTTCAAAAAGGAAAGGTAGACACCACTTTGTTTATCAAGTATAAAGAAAAGGATATATTGATCATTCAGATTTATGTAGATGATATTATTTTTGGTGCTACTAATGAACTCTTTGCCAAGAATTTTCTGAGCTTATGCAGAAAGAGTTTGAGATGAGCATGATGGGAGAGCTAAACTTCTTCTTTGGACTGCAAATCAAGCAATTAAATGAAGGAATTTTCATTAACCAGTCCAAGTACATCAAGGAAATGCTAAAGAAGTTTAGCATGGAGCACAACAAAGGAGCAAGCACACCTATGAGCTCCACAATCAAAATGGACAAAGATGAGAAGGGCAAAGTAGTTGATTTAAAATTGTATAGAAGCATGATAGGTTCATTATTGTATTTAACTGCTTCTAGACCTGATATCTTGTTTAGTGTGTGTATGTGCTCTAGATTTCAATCATGCCCAAAAGAATCACACTTGGTAGTTGTGAAAAAAATTTTTAGATATCTAGTAGACACTACCAATATAGGACTTTGGTATCCAAAGGGTTCTAATTTTGATCTAATCGGCTACTCGAATGCGGATTTTGCTGGTTACAAAGTAGATAGAAAAAGCACAAGTGGAACATGTCAGTTTCTTGGAAGCATGATGGTTTCATGGTTTTCAAGAAAACAAACTAGTGTTGCTCTATCTACGGCGGAAGCCGAATACATTGCCACCGGGAGCTGTTGTGCCCAATTACTTTGGATGAAACAGCAACTTAGGGACTATGGCATGAATTTTAAAGATATACCTATCAAATGTGACAATACCAGTGCCATATGTCTAACCAAGAATCCAGTCTTGCATTCTAGGACCAAACATATAGACCTTAGACATCATTTCATTAGAGAACATGTAGAAAATCATGACATATGTTTGGTATATGTAAGAACAGAGGATCAAGTTGCAGACATATTCACAAAACCCCTAGCCAAAGAAGCATTCTATAAAATTAGAAATGACATGGGAATGATTGAGTTAGGCTAGCATAAATTTAGGGGGAGCAACCCCACCTATCTCTTTCCTTACCCTATAAATTTTTGATATATTGACAAAAAGGGGGAGAAGAGTAGGATATGCTTGCATGGAGAAGAGTAGGATATGGTTAGGGAGAAGAGTAGAGTAGGATATGCTTGCATGAGCTTAAGTATGATAAAATTTCAAAATGCAAAAATGAGCATGTTATTTAAGCAAAGGTATCCACTCAAATCGGTTTTGTCAATCATCAAAAAGGGGAAGATTGTTGGAAATATGTGGAAAACAAGTTAAATCTATGTTTTGATGATTAACAAATCAATTTGAGTACGTCTTGGCTACTAATATGTTTGTGGATATGTTTAAGGGATATACATTTGAAGAACATAAAGCATGGAAGGCCAAGTCGTACCCCAAGTCGACTCCAAGATCGACTTCAAAGAGCCCAAACTGTCCAGAGTTGAAAATGGGAGAAGAACAAGTGAAGTCGCAGCCAAGTCGACTCCACTTGCGACTTGGGAAGCCAAGTCGCCAACGAAGTCGACTCCAGGATCGACTTCAGATGGCGAAAACTCTCCAGAGTTGAATTCAGAACACGAAGTGCCGAAGTCGCACCCCAAGTCGACTCCACTTGCGATTTGAGGTGAAGTCGCAGACGAAGTCGACTCCGACATAGACTTGGATCGGGCAAAGGAGATTTTCCTGAAGACAAGATGGATTAAATAATTTCAAGATCAACATTAAGATTCTCAAGTCCAAGGCAAAGCTCCAAGTATATTTTCAAGTTATGAACATTAATGAATCAAAGGCAAAATCAACCAATACAAAGTCTCCAAGATTCACAAGGTCTACAAAGATGAAGAACAATCCAAGTTCAAGCAAGATGCATAAACCAAGAAGATTGTTCGAGTTCAAGACTCATGAGTTCAAAGGTTTGCAAATCATGGAGCTAATGAAAGCAAGACACAATGATCCAAAAAGTAAATACAAATTGCAAAAGGCATGGAGAAGACTAAGCAAAAGAACCAAGCATTCCAAGTTCTCAAGTTCATGAAATCAACTTCCGAGGTGAAGTCGCACCCGAAGTCGACTTCACCTGCGACTTGGGTGAAGTCGGAACCCAAGTCGACCCGACCTGAAACTTGGAGTTGCGAGCAGAAGGCGAAGTCGCACCCGAAGTCGACTCCACATGCGACTTGGGTCGCAACGGTCGGATTTTATTCGAACGTTGGCGCATTTAATGCGCGCCACCAACCCTCTAACGTTCGGATTCCCTCCAAAATTATAAAAGGCATTGAATTTGAACGAGGGAGGTAGCTGAGAATTATTAAGTGTGCATAACTACCATCTTCAAGAGCATTAAAGAGATCAAGTCCATTCAAAGAAGAAGAACTTCGCTTCAAGTTGCAAGAGCTATATTTCAGAATCTTCAAAGTCATTACTACAAGTTCTTCTCTGCGCCAAACTGCTTCTACACAACTGTAAAGTGTAGTTTTCCTATTGTTTCATTTGTTTGTGTTGAACTTGATTTAGTTTGAGGAACTAAGATCAAGTGTAAGCAAAGTAGTGTGTGATTGGAGTGTAACTCATCACCTACTTGTGCTGTAATTTTTTGATGCCCCCTAGAGCTGGAATCTAGAAGAGAGCAAGAGGCTCTGGTTGTATATGCCCCCTAGAGCTGGAATCTAGAAGAGAGCAGTGGCTCTAATTGTATTGAGAGAATACAATAGTGGAACCCAAGTCACAAGTAGTGTGAGCTTGGAAGAGTGGAGTAGGGAGGTTGCCCGAACCACTATAAAATTTTTGTGTGTTTGATTTATTTATCTGCTCTCTACATTATATTGCTTTTCATTTCGTTTCTTCACTAAGGGGACTAGATTAATCCGGGGTAAAGTTTCTGTTTAAGTTGTAAATTTTTAATTACCCAATTCACCCCTCCCCTCTTGGGTTTTGCCATCAACTCGGGACCAACAGCTGAGAGCATACTTAGCTTGCTATGTAGAGTCACTAGTGTAGCCGATGGGCCTCTCACTATTCCCAGACCGAGTCATCGCTGGTGGACGGGCTATGCGTAAACTCATATTGAAGTCATGGCACGTGGCGTCATGTACCACATATTCGAGTCACGGCGCGGGGCGAAGTGTACTCATTTACCTTAGCATTTTTTGCCAGACAAGATTTTTCGTGCACTTATAAAGTTGTAGAAAAATCTTCTACGCATTTCATCATCATTTCAATAAAATAATCATTTTTAAGACTATTGTATTTAGCTCTTTTAATCAAGGGTTTTCTCATTAGAGATGTAAAATCAGAATGTGGAACACAATGCAAAAATATTTCTGTGATATACTTCTCAGACTTGGTTAAAGAATTAAATGCTTTAATATTTTACTGGAAAAATAATTATGCATTTATTTTCCAACTAATCAAAGAGGAAAATTTTTTTGAGGCCGGAACAACAATTTATTACCATTTTAGTAATTTATGATTTTTTTGTGGACTACTATATTTAGCTCTTTTAATCAAGGATTTTCTCATTGTAGATGTAATACAAAAGTGTGAAACACAGTGCAAAATACTTTTGTGATATATTCTTCAACTCGATTAAAGAAATGTAATGCTTTAAAAGCCATTGGAAGAATTAAGTAAGCATTTATGTCTTAAAACTAACATAAATGGAACGATCTAACTCTACTTTAAAAGAGGCTAAAACAAATGGTAAACCTAACAGGAAACAGTTTTCCTTCATCTTTAGTAGCTGAAAAATTAGTCTTTTTAAAATTTTTTCCATATAACTCTTACTATTGGCACTCCTAAGTGCTCTTTTGCAAATAATATGACGCGTTCACTAGCATTCGGGTTCTTGCTAAATGGTGGCTTCGTATTTTCTTAATCAAATAATATGGATTCAATTATTCTGCATTTCTTCATATGGGTACCCGAGAAGTTTGAACATCATGTGTATCGACAAACTGATTACTCTTCAGTTGTAATTGTTAGGCCCGTATGGAACTAATAAAAGAAAGGATAAAAGCACAAAGAGAGATCCAAGAAAGAACAAGATAGATTTTATACACCACAAAAAATAATCCAAAAAAGACACCACAAATTATAATGGTTCGGCTAATACACCTACTCTACTCTCCAAGTCAATGCCTTGACTTAAATTTCTACTAGCCAATTTAGAACTCAAGTTACAGTGATATGATCTCAATCATTTTCTAGATTATATAAATGGCTTCAGGTGGCATGTGAAGCTTTCCGCAAATCACAATTAAAGCTTTCCTCTTGAATTAGGTCAGCCTCTAATTCAAGGTAAAATAAACAAAAATGAAATAAATCTTACAACTAGTTAGACAACACAGAAGCACAAAGATGAAGCTCTAGTAGGATGGTCACAGCGATCTTCAATATGTTGCTTCTGACAGATAGACAGAGTATCATAGAGAATGCCTTGAGACAATGATATATCCATAAAAATAAAGTTCTCAAGGCTCATTTTATTTTTAATTTGTCTACTAATTTAAGAGAAAAATGTGAATTCACATAGCTTCTACCTTAGTTTTCATCATTTTTGCATTTGTTGCATCGGGTGTAGATTTTATGGATTTTTTAATTGAATTCCATGCAAGCCATATCATCTTAGGTTATTGTTATTATATTAGATCATTTAGGATATTATTTACTTCTTTTAAGTCTTTTGCAGGCAAAAAGTTGGCACTTTGGTGCCAAAATCTAGCGCCTTAGCCTCAGGCACCGCTATAGCAGAAAATTCCAAAAATAGCCAGTTTCTAAACAGCTCTAGAAAGTTGCCGCTCTGGCGCCACCCCACACGTGAAATTTTTTTGCACATGTTTCATGCTAGCTGAGTGAGGGTATAAATATTCTTTTAGAGTTTTAAGAATATAATTTCTAAGGGGTCGTGGCTGCTGTGGAGAAAGGGAGAAAACCAAGGCTTCGAGGCAAGGAAGGAAGAACAAGTGGAGATTCAAGTCATTCACTACAATACATAGAGTTTCATATCCTCTTTTCATCTCTCTTTTCGTTTTTGTTATTCTCCTTGCTTAAGATGATTGTAAATTTGATGTCAAAGGGATTTAACATTATGTTAATGAGCTAAATCTCCTCGTGGTGGGAGATATGTAGGATTTGACATCATAGATTATGTTATTTTGGTTTCCTTGAACTTGAATGAAAATATGATTATGCTGTAACTTATGTTGCTTGAGACTACCCTTATATATCATGCTTAATATGTTTACAAGCTTTGCAATATTGTAGATTGATTTAATATCCAAATCTATGCTTGGAAGAGTGAGTTTTGGATGAGATCCACATATAAGGCACAAGTTTTCAGCTGCCGTGTTGAGTTGGATGTTAATATGAATAGGAATATACCTATTAACCTTGTGTAATCATGATTAGGTTATGTAGTTATCAGCCTTGTTTTACTTGGTTGCATAGAAACATAACAATTAACTAAAACTTGGTTAGATTATATGTGTGGGGAAACATATATGAATATAAATGAACCTAGATTAGTAAGCTCTTTATAACCAATTTGATTAGGATCCAATTTGATATATCTATGAGTCAATGAATTCATACTCTTATCCATTCTAACTATCCCAAGGAAATCTCTCTAGTAGACAGTCCTCTAATCATTTAATGCTTTATTTAGTTAAGTTTAATTCAACCCATTAAATATACATTCCATTTAATTTGCAATTCAATTAAGATAATTGAAGTTTAAGGTGCTAGTGCATTTAACACAATCTTCATGGGAATGATATTTTACTCACTCTTTATTATATGATTGACATATATACTTGCGTTAGAACGAGCATTTTAATTAGACATATACACAACTTGTCAAGTTTTTGGCGTCGTTGTTGGGGATTGGTGCTCTCAACATAGTACTCGATAATTTCATTTGTCTTCTGTGAATTTGTACATATTTTATATAGTTTTATTTTTCTTTATTTACTTTTGATACAAAATTAATTTAGTGGTCGTATTGGGCATAGAACAATGGCTTCAAATGCTTTTTATTGGCTAAACACGAAGTTCTCAACACCAAGCACGACAGGTTTTCATTAGTATTATAATACATTGGCACCCTCAACTCAATTTGTTGCTTTTGACAATTAATTGCAGGGTATAGAAAATTTTTATTCAAGTTGCTACGATTTGTGCGGAGGCGAGAGACATTTATCAAATTAGTGTGTGTACTACTTAGCATTCATTCCTGATCATCAAACTGATGGATGGGACCATCATGGAGACCCACAATAGCAAGAGTATATGTTGCCTATGGATTCTCAAGCATATCAAGTAGGGGAACCATCACCACCTGAAAACAAGCAATCATTAGAGAACATGCAGAATTAGGTGGAACAATTAGCTACTGCCATCAAAAACATGCATCAAGTAACTTCTTCCAATTATATAACAGAAAATTTAGAAGAAGATGAGCTAGAATAGGGCTGTGAAGTCACTCCAACATGATTTGATTGTTCAATGGATATTGTTAGAAAGTAGAAACTTGAAGCCAGGATAAAGTCAAGAACCTGGAGAACTCTTCTTTAGACTCTATGAAATTCAAGAGAAGAGACTAATTGATCCATTTGAGGAGGCTAATAAGAGAGATGAGCTTCCAATGCATAATCCACGTGGAAGGAATTATGATAGAGCGGGTATTAGATGATTCACTTATGGGCATCGGGCTAAGGACGCTAAACTTACGATAAATGAGAGACAACCCATTACACTTTTTGATTTTGGTCCAAGGCATAGTTTAAGGATTGATCATTTGTGTCTTGAAGAAAGGGAACCAAAGAAAGATCACTATTTTTTATAACTGACATGCAAAAGAGAGTATGATTCCTTACTTGGTTAATTCTCTATGAACATATATGATGCGATCTTGATAGATGTTGCTCAATGTGATCTTAGAAATCAAAATGCATCAACAATCATTCCCATGCAAAAGAGCAGATATTGATGTATATTTGAAGTTTTGAAAGCTGGAGATTAAGAATATTGCATGTTCAAGCTTGTGTATGTTAAATGGTTTGCAGTTGGATTTGATAATTCAACAACTACGTATCAATCTTATCTGTAAATTTTCACTAGCTGAAGGGTTATCAAAGTCACATACTTTGCGAATTTTCAATTCCAAGATCAACGTGTTCAATTAGTACGTTTCCCTTCATTTTGGACTATTGGTGTGATGGAATGGTTATTCATGGGAGCACAATTATAGGTTTTAATGCATGGAGGGTTTCATGGGTCATCTACCCTTCAATTTTTCAAAATCAACTTCAATTTGCTCAATTGTAGTGAAATGTAGTCAATGCGCAGTTCTAATGTATGAAAATGCAAGAATTCAAGCGTTATTGATCATTCAAGGAAGCACAAGCTCAATCAATGAAGAACAAAGTTAAGTAACCGATCATCCACCTAAGTTCTTCTAATTGCAGTTGGGGCATTAGTTATATGAGCCTTGATGTTAGATTCAATTTCAAAAACCATTGTGATGTAGTTCAAGATCATTCATTCCTTAAGACACGAAAAATAGGTTTATCATGTTCAATATGGGTTTTCAATCCCCTTTCAAGTTGTTAAATGATGGAATTAAGGGACTTCAAGTTTATATTCATTATTCAAGGCAAGATAATACAGAACAGGTGAGGCCTCGGCCTCACTTTTTGGTGCTCGGCGCCATAAATTTTTAGAGGAGCAACTTGGTGTGATTTGGAGTCAGAGAGTTGGCGCCCTAACACCAATTTATTTTTGCAGTGTTGTAAGACCAAGACGATGCAACAACACTAGCGCCAGGGCGCCAAAGCAAAAAAAAGACAAAAAAGTATTATTGCAGTGCCGCAAGATCACAACCAATGTCGCGGTGTCGTCCCAACACTACTAATTCTTTTCATTTTTTTCATTCTTTTTAAACCTCAATTTATTCTTCTCTTCTCTATTTCTATCTTTCTTCATTTTCTTTTTTTCCTCATTTTCCTACTTCACCTCTCTTACCCCATCTTCCCCATCACATTCCATCTCTTCTCTACCAATTTCCATCACTTCCTTCTCATTTTTTCCTTTTAATCTAATCTTCGTATCACCTTTGCTTCATTTCCTTTCTCCCACTAAACTTCTAAATTCCTTCTCATATTTCTCCCATTCTCTCTGTTTCTCCCCTCAAACCTCATCTCATTTAGATTTCCTCATCTCTCCCATACCATCCACTTTCTCTACTTGCCATTTTGCTTTTAACTTCATGTCTTCTTCTCCCTCGCTAGTTGGCTGTAATTTTAGTGAGATCAAGTGGTGTCGGGGTGCCAGCACAGTGATGCCACATCGCTAGTGAATGGGTGGTGACAGTTGTTGTAATTTCAAAAAGTTTTAGTGGTGCTTTTAATGGGTAATCTCTACACCCATTATATTAAGAGATTTGGAAAGTGAATGGATTGATTTGTTGATGTTTTGCTTGATACCTCCATATGCACTTGCTCTTGGTTGAATGGGAGTTGTTTCATTGGTTATTTTAGCAGGATGGAAGTGGTTTGACTTAAGTCTTGCAATTGAAGATGCTTGAATTGGTTTATGCGAGATTGAAATTTTATATTGAATAAAATAAAAATGTGTCAAAGTTTTGTTGAAGTTGATTTGTTAGATGGCAATTGCTTGGATGGGGTTATGATATTGAAAAATCTACTAAGTATTGTTCTTGACCATGTTTCTATTTGAAATGCTTTATTCAATAAATAAGAGAAGCTTGTGGATTGAATTTGAGGAGTTTTATGATTTAAGAAGTATTGTTGAATTATTTTGAATGATTGGAATCCACAATGGTTTTCTTGCAAATCCATTGGGTTGGATTTTGAAAATTTCAACCCCACAATAAAGAGAATATAGCCTGTTTGGGTGAACCCGTTTGAGCTGGAATTGAGAAGGCTACTTGTTGAATATATCTAGGGGCGTAGAATAATTGGCATTGGAGCGTGCAGTGCCTCTATAGAATTTGTTCCACTGAATTGCTTCCTTCTTCACATCTCATGGCATTTGACGTCATTATTGACCGTGCTATCTTGTCATACGCTATCCTCATTTGCAAGTCATTTAATGTTGGACATCTCACCCATCATCACATATTCATTATTGAGAAAGCAGCTTGAGGCACATTGTCGGCCAGTAGAGGAGCAAAAAGAAGAAGAGAGTGACGAAGACAAGAAGCACTCTTTCCATCTTGACAATTAGGGGAGTCACCTGTCTTTGCCTTTCTCTTTTCTTTTCAGTTGTCTATCATTTTCTTTTGCATATCATATTTGGGGGGAGGGTATTTTGTTCTATTATGTTTTCAATCATGCATTCATTTAGGTGCTACATTATATATGTGTTAGGTTGCATTGCATTTAAAATTTTGCTTGTGATAATTAGTTAGTTGCAATCTGTCATAAGGAATACTTGCTATGTTCAAGAAAATTTTAAATTGAAGTCAAAATTCATGAAAATTTTGAAGATTTTAAGCCATGATTATGCATTAATTGAGCTCTAATGTGTTAATTTTTCAAAAATTTCAAAAGACATGTGAATGATGTGATTGGTTTAGTAGTTGAATTTTATAATTCGTATTCTTGCCAACATGTTCTATTGAAATGATTAAGGAAAATTTTTTTGTGCAATATAAATTATTGTACCTAATTTTTCTTTAACGATATGTCTTTCGCAATCTTTGTTTCCCATTTTTGAGCTTATATATATGTATCTTTTCAACCCGGTAATTTAAAGTAAATATATTGTCTCATTGTTTCATAGTGTAATTCATTGAGACTTAGGGTTGGAAAATTCATGTAATTAATATATGGGCTTATGTAGTACCCTAATAAAAATGCAATAAATAATAAATAGGTAGCTAACCAAAGCTGAGTTACTGGGACTTGGCATCAACAAATGTCAAAGTTCGCGTAAAAAGGTAAAGAAAAACCACAATAATAGCGCTTCTTAAGAAAATCTCTCGCTAGATATATTGAAATATGGTGAGGGGAGCAAAGAAAAAGGAAACTCTCCAGATATCCTAAAAAATGGTGAGGAGAGTTAAAACAATAAGTTTGGGGGGGAACCAATTGTATAATTTTGGTAAGACTAGGCCAAGTATAATAGATGGATGAATGTCGTGTCCTTTCGAGATGATAGATTTACTTTGAGAATATTCATCAATTTTACATCCATCCTTAGAAGTCATTTTGATCAAGAGAATGGTTAGCAATATTGAACTATAACTTTTGACAATTTATCGATCTCATTTGCATGTAACTTGACTTTTGGATTGAAAATGCACATCTTAACTTGAATTTAATAGGGGTTCATGAGTTATTTTAATTTATTGTTATCTTTTGCATTACTGAGTAGAGAGATATCATTGCATTGCTAATGATTAGATGCAGGCCAGGTTTTGACATATAGTAGTTTATTCATTTGTATTTTTATGTGTTGCTCAAGAACTAGCAACATTTAATTTTGGGGGTATGATAACACCATAAAAATAGAGTTATCAAGACTCATTTTCTATTTAATTTGAATGCTAGTTTAAGAGAAATATGTGAATCCACATAACTTCTATCTTAGTTTTCATCATTTCTGCATTTGTTGCATTGGGTGTAGATTTTATGCTATTTTTAGTTGAACTCCATGCAAACCATATCATCTTAGGTAATTGTTATTATATTAGATCATTTAGGATATTATTTACTTCTTTTAGGTCTTTGTTACAGGAAAAGATGGCGGCTATTTCATAAACTTCATGCCTAAGTAATGGGAAGAAAAATTCATTGCAAACAACCATTGAAGAATGAATGCAGAAAGTTGGTGCTCTGGTGCGAAAATCTAGTGTCTCGGCCTCAGGCATCGCTACAATAGAAAATTTCATAAATAGCCAGTTTCTAGATAGCTCCAGAAAGTTGGTGCTCCGATGCCAGACTCTTGGCACCGCGACACCACTCCACATGTGCATAATTTTGCACGTGTTTCGTACTAGATGAGTGAGGGTATAAATAATCTTTTAGGGTTTTAAGAATATAACTTCTAAGGGGTTGTGACTGCTGTGGAGAAAGGGAGAAAACCAAGACTTCAAGGCAAGGAGGGAAGAACAAGTGGAGATTCAAGTCATTCACAGCAATACAAAGAGTTTCATCTCCTCTTTTTATCTCTCTCTTTGTTTTTGTTATTCTCCTTGCTTGGGATGATTGTAAACTTGATGTTGAAGGGATTTAACATCATGTTCTTAACCTGAATCTTCTTGTGGTGGGAGATATGTAGGATTTGACATAATAGATTATGTTATTTTGGTTTCCTTGAGGTTGAATGAAAATATGATTGTGCTGTAACTTATGTTGCTTGAGATTACCCTTATGTATCATGCTTAATGCATTTACAAGCTTTGCAATATTATAAATTGATTTAATATCCAAATCTATGCTTGGAAGAGAAAGTTTTGGATGAGATCCATATATAAGGCACAAGTTTTCAGCTGCTGTGTTGAGTTGGATATTAACATGGATAGGAATATACCTATTAACCTTGTATAATCATGATTAGGTCATGTGGTTATCATCCTTGTTTTACTTGGTTGCATGAGAACATAACAATTAGCTAAAACTTGGTTAGATTGTATGTGTGGGAAGACATATGTGAATATAAATAAACCTAGGTTAGTAATCTCTGCACAATCAACTTGATTAGGATCCAATTGGACATCTATGAGTCAATGAATTCATACTCCCATCCATTCTAACTATCCCAAGGAAATCTCTTTAGTTGCCAGCCCCCTAATCTTTTAATGCTTTATTTAGTTAAGTTTAATTCAACCCATTAAATATAAATTTATTTAATTTGTCAATTCACTTAAGATAATTTAAATTTAAGGTGTTAGTCGATTTAACATAATCATCGTGGGAACAATACTCTACTCACTCTTTATTACTTGATCGACATGTATACTTGCCTTAAAATGAGTATTTTAATTAGACATATACACAACTCGTCGGATAGATATGCACTTTGAAATGATTCTTTCTGAATTTACTTTCAGTTGAAACTTATTGTCTATTTATAGCTTTGAACTTTCAAAACTAACAAGAGAGATTTTCTCCACCAAATCTGCAACCAATCAGAATTTTCTCAACAATTTGTAAGAACTTAAAAATCAAGATAACTCATCATAACAAACTAACCAATTTTTCACGTCATCATCCACTTATCTATCCATAAATTGTTCTAAAAAATTGTCAAAGTTTCAACTTAAGACTGTAGAAGTTTCAGGCCAAAACTGTCAAAGTTTTAAAACCAAAACTGCCGAAGTTTTACAGAAAAACCTCAACAAATTCATAGCACACAATTTCATGCTAACTTGTTACAACCATTCATCTTAAACCAGATACAATAAAAAAGATTTCAAGTATTAAATTCCTAACCTGTCTATCATCAAAATACTATAACTCAACAATTCTTTCCCATTTTGATGATGACAAATCACAAGTGACATGTTAAGAATTTAGTGAATTCTCTAATGAAAACTCCCTTAGTTTTAATACTCCCAATCATTCATATCTTTTCTCCCCTTTGTCATTAATAAAAAGCAACAAGGAAGAAATATCAGATAGCCTTATTGAAAAAATAAACTAGAATGCAAAACTCGAGAATAAATTGAACTAAATGCAACAATATGCATGATATCATGATCAGGATAAAATTAAACCATATAAATATCTGCAAATATTATCTGTTTGCTAATAAAAAATTGAAGTTGGCCAAAACACTATCAAAAGACACTCTGGATGTCTGACATCATATGAATCCGAATCATATGCATGAAACTTAAGCCTTACTCATCATCAGAATTCGATGAATGAATATGAAATGATGAATATTTGGAGGATTTGGATGATTGACTCTAGGTTTTGCTGGACTTGGAAGGTTTGGATCTTCAAAAATGGGGTGGAACTTGAAACTCATAAGGTTCTTTTCTAGGAGGATGCGACCTAGATGGTGGTTCAGGTGGCAAACCCATAGCATGACAACGATTGTTGTTGGCAATCTCTTGAAGAAGGTCATTCAGTTCAGGGTAATCTAGTAATCAAACATATTCTTTCAATGTTATCTCTTAAATCTCTCATAGTGGCAACCAACTATCTACCATCCTCACACAAGCTGCCAATAGCAAATTTAAGTTGTTGGATCATTATTGAAATTGAATTTCTCATTATTGGTGTGGCAGTGGCAATAATGGATGCAACAGTTGTGATGCTTTCTTGTGTATGAGAAAAAGAAGTGACAGTTTCATGCTTGCACTCTTGAAGATCATGAGCTAAATTATCCAGTCGAGTTTCAATAGTTCCCATTCTAGAATTTAATTATTGAAAATTTGATTCAAGAAAATATTTGAGAGAAGAGAAATCAACATTAATTGAATATGGCTGAAGGGGTATACCTGCTGAAGATGGAGGTGCAAACTCAGGTTTAGAAGAAGCAATGCCCACATGAGCAGTTGGATTTGTAGATGAAGTGTGAGGTGAGTTTGTTGGCTTTTGAGTAGAAGAATGTAATTTCGCCATTACACTATCATGGAAAGGCGAAGGTGGGATGACTCATTTTAATAATTAGCATCTCTAGGAGGACCACCTTGATGTCAATGACATCCATCACCACCCAAGTCCTGTCCATCTTATCTTTGACCAAGTTCATCATCCTAATAATCAATTTGAATAGAAACCCTCTGTTGTTTTGGAGAAGACTGATGATCAATTGCATGAAAATCTAAATTCATAACTCATTCACTATCACCAATATGAGTATACTACATACGCTTGAGTGTAGATTCATTTCTCACATCATAACTTGTTAGTTTTGATGGGTGCTTCTCTTCTTAAATCAATGTTGAAATTCTAAAATAGCCTTGTTAAATACATAGCATAGGGTAAACTTTCATTTGCTCTCCTTTTCTATGACAACATATAAGATAGCATCACACTAGCAATGTTCCAAATCATCAAGTGTAACAATATCATATCCTCTCCTTTTAGGCAGAAAACAATGTGCAATAACCAAATATAGCAATTTATAATCTAGTTTTAAAAATTCCTTATTTGTAAAATTGTATTATTGTTGACTTAATGACTCATTCTATGTAAAATAGAAAATAACCTCTTGAAAATCAATGTCTTCATATGAACCAGTAGCATAAATTGGTAATACATGAACCTAAAAAACTCTTGTTCTATGAAACTAATTTCAATTCCTCTCAAGAAAGATGTATAGGTAGTGCCCTCCAATGCCTAAGTTGAAATAAAAATTTTCAAAAGATCTGAACATGTAGGGCTTCGTCGGCAACCGCCTGGACCGGCAGTCGCTATGTTAGAGATCCAGCAACATCTCCCCAAGATCTACCATAATTCCAAACACAAAGGACCACATGTATATAAAAATCTACCTGTGGAAACCCTAGATATTCATAATTAATTCATCAATTAGACTTATGATAGCAAAATCAATTAAACTATAATTATTTTCATCATTCATATCTTATCAGAGATTAAATACACATTTAGAATTTCCAAATAATTAATAAAGCCTTAACAAGTCATACATCCATGAACCACATACCTATATAATATATAACTCATTACTTATCATATAATACATGCACGTGAATATCTCACATACAAATCAATCTCAAATACTACAATCTAAAACTATACAACTTACACCTACCACAGTATATGTGGCGCCCCAAACCCGAGCGTCACATCCTGAGCCTTACCTCGGGATTGTTATTGATTGGTAAACGTGATCAGGATTGTTGCCCTGTCACACGACGGGTTTTAATGGATATTTATCCAATTAAATATGTCTCCTTAGGTATTTATTTCCTTTTATTTTTCCATCTCATGCATATTTAAGTCATTTCCACCCAATAATTTTATAACTAACCATGTTATTAATGATATATTTCAAACTTTCTCATAAATCAGATGTCACAGCATGTATCATACATAAATGTCAATATAGAAAACATCAAATTATTTTACAACCATCCATCATAAATTTTTCACAATCATGAACTTATATTGTTTTTCATTTCTTCAATGGCGACTCCTGCTCCTTCGCCAGGTCTCTTCTTTCACCTGTCTATGGGTTCGGAAAATGAAAACGTGAGTCGAAACTCAATAAACAAGTTGTATATTTTATAGGCAATTCATTTTGTAGGCAATATTTTTCATTCAAAATATCTTGGAAAGCAATTTATACCTTTTGAAAAAGTACATCATGAAAACATAGTCCTTGTACCTATCACCGGTACGACATGCATAATGCAATGTAAAACTGTGAAACATGTCCTCCATAGGATGGAAGCTAGCTAGGCGACCATCCGTCCTTGTCTTCTCCCATCTCAGGGAGGGTGCCGCCGGCCTTTGGCCTATCTTAGCGACTTGGCCACACCAAAGGGGGACAACCGGTCCGCTTATTCCTTTCAGGTAGACCTAGTACTTTATGCATATGAAACTTTTATAAAAATCATCTTTAACACGCTAGCATGATTTTTCATTCAGAAACTTAGAATCACATTATTTTTCATAACATTTATCAAAGAAATTTCGCAATATCATATTGTAAACAAAAGAATCATTTCAATACATATTTAACTAAGGAATGACCATCCTTAAATACTTATGAAATAATTTCAATAATCTCATCAAAGCATTTAGAACAAAAGTTGCATTTATTTCAAATAATTTAGAAAATAAAATCATTTAGAAATTTGTTTGATTACCTGTTTCACGTTAGCTTTCCAAGTCTGTATTTTCTTTGCCCTTGCCTACATGAGAATGATATAACATTCATATATTTCTTTTTCTTGCATCCAACTTAGTTTTCCTACCCATTTTCATTAACATACATAATCCATTTGACTTCTCAAGTCGTTATGCATATATAGCACATACTTGTGCATTACATCGGCTATTACACATCGTATTTAATCTCATAAATAGGGTAATCATTCAATCACTTAATAATCATTCAATAATCATCATTTAAAGGTTCATTACCTTCCATACACCATTTTTCACTTATTTTTCAAAATTTTATACATCGGTGATTATTTTAAGCACAAGTTGTTGCTTTAAGCCTCATTAATTAATTCCAAAATTTGAAATTAACCTTTTGTAACTAAACAGCAGTATATTCACGAAATTTATCATATTTTCATGTATTTTTTCACATAATCAATTTACATAAGTCATTTACCACTTATTCATGTCCATCCTTCCACATATATCCATTTCACAACACATATATGATGCATTTCATAAAATTTTCCAAATCAGCCACTTAGTCCCTATTTCAGAATGATTAACATCCTTACTTAACACTTTATTTAGGGTATTTTTATGGAAATTTAATCCACTAATCATAGGATTCCAAAATAGCAACTTTGGAACCCGTTTTTCACACTTTCAACGTACCTTTTGGTACTTAACCCAAAACAGTTTCATAATTCCGAATTTTCTGCAGTTAATCCAAATTTTCCTAACCCAAATCCAGGGTATTAACACATATTTAACATCCATAATTTAATCCCTTTCAAAACAGCAACTTCCATGTACATGTTGGGTATCTTTTCCAACCCATTTTCAATGTTCCTACACATGCCCTAAAATTTCAGATTTAAGGCAAGGTTAATTCGTTCATTTTGGTCATTCAAAGTACCCTAAATTTAGAGTAATTTACCCTCTAAATTATTCATAATTCACTTAGACATACATATACAACATATATGTCACAAAAATATGGAAATCGGGTCATATACGTAACCTTGAATTCCATTCTTTGTAAAATTCATATCTTAGGCTTAAATCAACATATATATTTCACTAAAATATGATTCATAGCCTAAAAATGATACTAATCCAAAAAATCAATTTAATATATGCATTTAGGATATTTCAAGTTAGGTTTTGAACCCATATTCCATCCTAATCTCCATTTCAACTCCATAAATCATTGAAATTCATATATATCCCTTAATACTCATTCAATATTTAATCAAATGGCATGATAAATCACCATTTAAGGATTCCTTTTGAATCATATTCATATCCATAAACTTGAAGTAGAAAACTTAGAATCAAAGGGTCTAACACATCATGTATACCTACTTGATTGTTGTCAACTTTGATCCCAAACTAATCAAGCTTGGTTTGCCTTTCTTTCTTCCTTTCTTTTTCCTTCTTTCTTCTCCATTTTCTTCCCTCCATACTGGGAATTTTATGGACATGCAAGGCTGCTGAATTGTGGGGGTGTTTGGCTCCTTGAAATTTTTTTTCTAAGTCTCTTCTCTCATGGTCGTCCACCCTTATTTATAAGGGCTGAATTTTCCAGCTTGTGGACCTCACTTTGAGCATGATTGGAGATCATTTTAATGACCATTTATCCCACTTATCTGCTGTCCAAATGGTGGTCAAGTAATAATATTTTTAATCATATTTTCAATATGTAAAAATCTACTCAAGATCAACTCACCTAGCTGTCCATTGTGAGCATGTCCCTTACTGCCTCCTTTTTCATTTTTTTCCACACTTTGGAAGCTTTAAATTAATGGTAATTTATGTATCTAATTAGTAGCTAGCTCATCTACTAATTTAGCATAAAAAATCAAGAAACAATCCAGTAGCAGGCCACTTGGACGTCCCATATGCATGACACCCTTGTTGTCCACTATTTGATCCATCAATGTGCTGCTGATATCAACGATTTTTCATGCGTTTTCCACATGATTTAATGCTCATTTATGTACCCTTGCATGCTAGCTACTTAGGTATATAAATATACCATAAAAAATGCAAAAATCTAAGTTGGGGCTGGTTTGGACGTTCCATGCATGACACCTTACCTATGCTCCTTTGAGCTCTCCTTTAGCCTCATGAAATCCAACGTGAATGCAGGGATTTATTTATAGATTTTGCCTTTTATAATATTTCCCAAAATACCCTACATTTTACCTGCATTTGACACATATTTGAGCCATTAAAAATGCATTTAATGCATGTACTATTTGCATTAAATGCATGGTACTTTTATGGTGTAAAAGTTAACTGTGTGCACTTTTTCTATTCAGGCATTTTTTCCAGCATTATTTTCTTAATCTAATCCTTCCAAAATGTTATTCTCATAATTTTATTCAATCATTTTAAATTTTATCTCAATCCGACTTTTCTAGGTCAAGTTATAGCCACTTGAAGTTAACGGTTGATTTTTGAATATAAAAAATTAATTATCACACTAATTTCATTAGAATTTTCATAATACAATAATCCCATAAGGTTAAACCCATCGTTATCTACTTGCCTTTCAAATTTCACTTCAATCTGCCTTACGGGCGTTAAGTTATGAATTTTCTAATCCTTATCCACTCAACTTGATAATTATCCTTTAAATTCTCATAAATCAAACCATATAATTTAAGATAATTGTTCATGATATATTGATAAGTTTCAATTACCATCAAACTACTTTAATCCCATTGACCCATATCGGCTTATAATGATTACTTGAATCACTATTTCTAATCCTTGGCCCTAATTGCAATAATTTACCAAAATCACAAAATTATCCAAAATTCAATTAAATCACATATAAATCACACGTATATGTTCAATGCATACAATTGAGTCCTACATAGGTTGGGGTTTCACAATATACCTAAGCTTGGAATCAACATGACCTAGCTCAAGCTCACGACTAGGGACCTGCAATGCCCATTCAGCTAAAACATTGAAAACAAACACGTGAGTTGGGCAAACTTAGTAAGCAGGTGCAGTCAATAAAATCGATGGTAAATTCATGATAAACCAATCATGTATGCCATGCCACCACATGTAATGCAAACACTAGGCACTCACTAGCCCCACACAGTTATGTCATGCCACAAACACATATATGAAACAAACCAATCTCATGTCCATCAAGCGCCATGAATAAAAATATCCTCATGTCAATAAAGGGTCATGAACAACCTTATGCAAACCATGCATATGCATCAGTCATGCCATATGTATCATTCTCATGCTAAAATAATGTGTCCTGCTCATTTCAAACCATGTACCATCGGTCTATCAAAATCATTTACAAACACATAGCTAACATGCTACACAAGTATTTTGAATGATCAAAAAGAGATTAAATGCCCTAGATTAGGGTATTGAGTCAAGTGAATGACTCATTATTGAAAAATGTGAAAATCTATGTAATTTAAGAGATGAAAGTGTTCATCTCAAAGAAAGAATTGAGTAAAGTTGAATTACTCAGGGTCACATATAGATTGAGATCATGTAAGGGTTGGGAACAAGCGATAAATGCATATAAATGCATAAAAGGCATGACATGCAAGCATAAAATGTATTGCAAGTATGAAAGATAACCCTTATCATTCATATAGGAAAGTGCAAAGAGAAAGAGGGAGGTTCAAGTTGAGCCACAGGTAAGCAAGCAAGACTTTAAAAATATTATTTTCCTCAAGTATTGGAAGATTATTGCAAATTTCTTTACTTGAATGTTTTTAAAACATCTCTATCTGTTTACATTCTCACAAATGAATTTGAATAATTGCCTTGTGAAAATTGTATTTGAAATGATGATGCAAAATGTTATCCTTGAAAAAAGCATGCCAGCATGAATGATGAATAGGGTGGATGATCACTTTGTAAGTGTCATCTGCCGATGCATGAAGCACGATGCATGGAGCATGAGGATTAAGTCTAATGTAGAGGTGTAAGCGGACTAGTTGTCCCCCTCTAGTGTGACCAAGTCGCTGATATAGGCTAGAGGCCGGCAGCGTCCGAATGATGAATGAGGTGGATGATCACTTGGTACTTGTCATTTGCCAGTGCATGGAGCACAGTACATGCAACATGAGGATAGGTCCTTTGTAGAGGTGTAAGCAGACCGGTTGTTCCCCTCCAGTGTGACCAAATCGCTGATACAAGCTAGAGGCTGACAGCTTCTTCCCTGGAATGGAAGCAGGATCAAGAGGGTGGTCGCCTAGCTAGCGTATCACCTAATCATGAAGGGAAACGGTGCATTGCATATGCATTTTTTATGAATTTTCCAAGATTGGGACGTGAAAATGTTTAATAGAAAAAATGCTTTCATGAAAATGTTTGCTTGAAAATGGAAAATACTTACTTATTGAGTATTAGTACTCATATTTTGTTTTTCCAAACCCTACACAGGTACAAGGAGGATCAAGGAGTAGAGAACACATTTAAATGAAGAAAAGTTACGTTCTTGTATTCCTTTGTATGCATCAAAATGAATGCTATATTTTATGAACATGATTTTATAGGGTGATGATGGGCTTTGATGTAAACGAATCAAGTATGATGTTATGAATGCCATTTGAAATGGATTACAAGTGACAGATACTTATAAAATTGGAAAATGACTAAATACAAAAAAAATCCTACCATGTGACCCAGGCAACAATCCTGACTCACATTTACCAATCATTAACGATCCCGGGGTAAGGATCCGGCATCTCGGGATGAGGGCGCCATAGAGCATGGTATCAGAGCAAGGATTGGTAAATATGCATGGAAAAAAGAGAGAAAAAGAAATAGATTGAAAGCAAGATATTATATGCATTGTACTGTTTCTATGATATATAGAACTGTGATGCAATGCTATGATTAGCTGAAAGTTATAACTGATTTGCTATGCAATGACATATAGATGACATATAAAGGAAAGGCAGTGATGGGGCAGATGAGATAAGGAGGGAGATGGATGAAGACGAGAGGAGGCAGAAAATACTTGTTCGCAATCTTACCACAAGTGCACGGGTCATAGATTGTAGTATATAAATTATCGTTCAACAGGGAATTCGGGACTATAAATTTTTCTTTTAAACGCTTTTGTGTCGAATATGGAGAGAATATAGCAAATAAAATAGAAAAGTGGGGAGAAAATGCAGTAAATAAAAGGGAAAGAAAATAAATAAAATCGGAAGAAGTGCAAATTAAAAATGAGGAGAGAAAGCGAAAGTGCAAATACCTAGGGTCTAGGATTTCACATGCGTATTTTGCAACGGGTAGTGGTATAATTATTTAATTTGGATATTGTTTGTTAAAGGAGAACAACCCCTAATTTATCCTTGCAACTTCTCTCGAAACCTACAAGGTGTACCCTAATTTTCTTAACCACCTATTCTCATGGGATTAAGTTAATTAGAATCCATTAAGTTCTGTGGTTTGTTCATGTAATTCCTCAAGGTTATCATGCCAATTTTCATGGTCTTCGATTTCCAGGTTTAATATCTTGATTTTTGTATATTAGATTTCCACCTTTCGGTTCCATCACCTAATATATGGAATCATGCCAAAGTACGGGCCCATGTACATAATAAGTATAAAAATCACAAGATATTAAATTAACAGCAACATCCAAAATAAATGATTTAAAAATCCACACCACGCTGCATTGTACGCAAGCTACGTCCTAAACCCTAGATTTTAAGGTTTACCCAAACATGTTTAAGTTCAAAATAAAATTAAAATTACAATCCGTCTTAAACAAGATAATAAAAATTAAAAAGAGAAAAGATAGAAAAGCTTATTGGTTTGAAGCCCTGATGGTGTGTCGGCCGCTCCATGCAATTCGTCGGTCTGTCTTTTGCTTGTGCTATCCACCTTGCTTTCACTCTCTTTCTTTCTTAGAATTATGCTCTAATCTTCTTCTAAAATCTCCGCTAAAATATTTTGCAGTGGTATCTGTTGGAAACATGTGGAAAATAAGCCAAGTCTATGTTTTGATGATTAACAAATCAATTTGAGTAAAGTTTTGGTTACTAACATGTTTGTGGAAATGACTTAAGGTTATAAATTTGAAGAATATGAAGCATGGCAAGTCAAGTCGATTTACAAATCGACTCAGGCTTCGACTTAGGCCAAGTCGATCCCCAAGTCGACTCAAGAAGCGACTTCAAGACGTCATTCCCTTCTAGAGTTGAAATCGAGAATGAGAGGTGCCGAAGTCGCATCCCAAGTCGACTCCACTTGCGACTTGGGTGAAGTCGCAAACCAAGTTGACTCCAGCATCGACTTCGAAACGTAATTTCCTTCCAGAGTTGAAATCGAGAACGAGCACTGCTGAAGTCGCATCCCAAGTCGACTCCGCTTGCGACTTGAGGTGAAGTCGCAGACCAAGTCGACTTCAGTCGCGACTTGAAGGCGTCATTTCTGTCCAGAGTTTAAACCGAGAACAAGGGCTGCCGAAGTCGCATCCCAAGTCGACTCCGCATGCGACTTGGGTGAAGTCGCAGATCAAGTCGACTCCGACTTCGACTTCAATACGGAAACATGCAGATCAAGATAACTCAATGATAGATTCAAGAGATTCAAAAGAAAATGAAGATCAAATGAGGATCAAGTGAAGACCAAAGCAAAGCTGCATACTTCTCATGGAGAATCGAGATCATGCATTTGGATTTCTCTTATGCACTCCAATACTCAAAGACTCAAGACTCAAGACATGAAGTAAAATGTGCTTTAAGATAGAAGAATTAAAGAATCTTAAGTATAATCAAAGGAAGAACAACCGAACATGAAAAGATCCAAGCAAGTAAGGCATTCCAAGGATTTCAAGTTCATCAAGCAAGCTGCCGAGGTGAAGTCGCACCCGAAGTCGACTCCACCTGCGACATGGGTCAAGTCGAGGACCAAGTCGACCCAGACTGGAACTTGAAGTTGTTGCGAACAAGCGAAGTCTCACCCAAAGTCGACTCCATTTGCGACTTGGGCGAAGTCGCACCCGAAGTCGACTCCACCTGCGACTTGGGTCGCAACGGTCGGAAAATTTTCGAACGTTGGCGCATTAAATGCGCGCCACCTACTTCCAAACGTTCGGATTCCCTCCACAATTATAAAAGGCATTCAATATGAATGAGGAGTGTAGCTGAGAATTCATTAAGTGAGCATGACTCCCATCTTTAAGAGCTTCAAGTGATCAAGCCAATTTTTAGAAGAAGAACCTTGCTTCAAACTGCCAAGAGCTGCTTGCTGAATCTCTACGCCTACACTATAAGTTCTTCTCTGCGCCAAATCTACGTCTACACAACAGTAATGTGTAGAAACTTTCTTTTGTTATTTCTTATTGTATTGAACTTGATTTAGTTTGGGTAACTAAGATCAAGTGTAAGCAAAGTAGTGTGTGATTGGAGTGGAACTCGTCACCTACTTATGCTGTGGTTGTATATGCCCCCTAGAGCTAGAATCTAGAAGAGAGCGGAGGCTCTGGTTGTATATGCCCCCTAGATCTTGAATCTAGAAGAGAGTGGAGACTCTAGTTGTATTCGCGGAATACATAGTGGAACCCAAGTCACAAGAGGTGTGAGCTTGGAAGAGTGGAGTAGGGAGGTTGCCCGAACCACTATAGAATCTTGTGTGTTGATGTTTATTTCTGCTCTCTACACTATATTTCTTTCCATTCTGTTTCTTCATATAGGGGATTAGATTAATCCGGGGTAAAGTTTCTGTTTAAGTTGTAAATTTTTAAATACCCAATTCACCCTCCCCTCTTGGGTAATTGTCATTAACTCGGGACCAACAAGTGGTATCAAAGCAGGTCTTTGAGTTATACCAAAGAGATCTTTTGATATGACATCCCAATCGACTTCCGTTCCCGCATTTGCCGAAGGCCAATCTTTTACTAGGCCACCATTGTTTGATGGGAACAATTTCGGCTATTGGAAACTTCGTATGAAATAACTCATCATGGCTACAGATATGGACTCTTGGATTGCAATCCAAGATGGTGTGATTTTGCCTATTGATGAAAGAGCTTCCAAGTGGACCGATGAGGAAGTGAAAACTGTTAAGAGCAATGCTAAGGCTATGAATTCTTTATTTTGTGCTCTTACGGCTTCCGAATATGATAGAGTATCCTCTTGTTTAACTGCCAAAGAAATATGGGATACACTAACTTCTATATATGAAGGAACTTCTCAAGTCCAAGGGACAAGGAGAAATATTTTGATTGGAGAGTTGGAAAGCTTTAGAATGCTAGATATATAAAATATTTCTGAAATGTTTGCTAGATTCTCTAAAATTACTAATGCTTTGAAAGGTCTTGGAAAAGCAATTTCTGAATCGGAGCAGGTCATGAAGATTCTAAGGGCGCTACCCGAATCATGGACTCCGAAAATTACTGCAATAGAAGAAGCAAAGGACTTGAACACATTGAAGCTAGAAGACCTTATTAGCTCACTAATGTCACATGAGCTAATCAAGAAAAGAAATGAAGATCACCACAAAGGAAAAAAAGCAATTGCAATAAAAGTCACCCATAACTCGGATGAATCCACCTCATCATCTCATAATGACGATGAAGACATTGCTCTACTCACACGCAGATTTCGAAAGTTTGTGAGAAATGAAAAGAACTTCAAAGACTTCAAAGAGAGATCACGAAAAGAGAAGAAGAAGGAGGCTACAAAGTGCTATAGATGCGGCGGTACGGGACATATGCAAGCTCAATGTCCTACACCGGAAGAGAGATCAAAGGATCAACAAGAAAGAAAGGAAAGATATGAAAGCCGAAAATTTCAAAGGCCAAAGGGAAGAGGAATGTACGTGAATGAAGAAACTTCATCAACAAGTAGCACCTCAACCGATGATTTTGAAGCGGCAAATTGTGCAAGAATATGCTGCATGGCGCGGATTGAGCAAGAAGAAGATTTGTTGTGTTTGAACACAACGGAAGTTTTGGAAGAACAAACTGCTTCAACAAAGTGCACAAGTAATGAAGAGGTAACTTCCAAATTTTTCCATTCTCAATCTACTTATTCTTCTTTTCAAGAATGTCTCAAATGTGCTGAATTAGAAGAATTACAACATGCATATGATTCATTATATGAGGAAATCAAAAAGCTAGGAAATAAGTTATCATTAAAGAGACAACAATGTAATTCCATTATTATTGTAAATGGAAAACTAGCTGAAAGTACATCAAAACTGAAAGATGAAAATGAATTGCTTTTGAAAGAAGTAGAGAAATTGAAAAAGGAGAACGAATCCTTAAATGAATCATTAGCTAAATTCTCTAATCCAGGAGAAAATGTGAGAATGTTTCTGAACATGACCTCTCAAACAAATAAAAGAGGTCTTGGATACTCCACATTTGAGCAAAGAGAAAGTCGTAAATCGAATGTGCCAATACTTGGGAAAAATCAAACCAAAACTGCACCTATCTACAAGCCCAAAGGGAAACACACTACGTGGACTAGAAGGCCAATTGTTGAATCAATACATACTTGGAGGCCTACTCCTAGATTACCAATGACTTGCAATTTTTGCAATAAAATGGGTCATAAAGTCCATAAATGTAATTTTAAGAAACTATATGACCATGGTGCAAAATTAGTTTGGGTTCCAAGAAACACAAGATTTGGACTTGTTGGAAACATGAGGAAAACTAGCTAAATCTATGTTTTGATGATTAACAAATCAATTTGAGAAAAGTCTTGGCTACTAACAAGTTTGTGAAATGTCTTAAGGAATATACATTTGAAGTAAATCAAGTTAGGAAGGCCAAGTCGATCCCCAAGTCGACTCCATGATCGACTTCAAACATGCAGAACGTCCAGAGCTGAAATGAGAAGAAGACCAAGTGAAGTCGCAGGTCAAGTCGACTCCACATGCGACTTGGGTAGCCAAGTCGCAGACGAAGTCGACCTCGATATCGACTTCAGTCGTGCAATTTCTTCCAGAGTTGAATTTCGGAGCAGCAGAATATCGAAGTCGCAAGTGAAGTCGACTCCAGTTGCGACTTGGGTGAAGTCGCGAACAAAGTCGACCCCGAAGTGCGACTTGAGGTTTTGGAGATTCAAAGATACTGATTCAAGCTTCTTTCAAAGATCAAAGATGCAGTTTCAAGATTAAATGATTTCAAGATCAACTCAAAGCCTCTCAAGTCCAAGAGAAAAAGCTTCAAGGCATTCAAGATCAAATCAAGTCTATCAAATCAAAGGCAAAAGACATAAGCTTGCTTCAAACATTCAAGTCTCCAAAGCAAGCAAGTTCTCCAATGATTCACAGTATCAAGCAAAACCAAGAAGAAGCAAAGTCAAGCTTCTAAGGGTTGCAAATCATGGAGCTAATACAATCAAGGCACAAGGATTCAGAAAGTAACACAAAAGAACTAAAGGCATGAAGAAGACTAAACAAAAGAGAAAGATTTCCAAAGTTCCGGAGTTCAGAAAATCAACTGACGAGGTGAAGTCGCACACGAAGTCGACTCCACCTGCGACTTGGGTCAAGTCGAGAACCCAAGTCGACCCTGACTGGAACTTGAAGTTGCGACGGAGAAGCGAAGTCGCACCCGAAGTTGACTCCATCTGCGACTTGGGCGAAGTCGCACCCGAAGTCGACTCCACCTGCGACTTGGGTCGCAACGGTCGGATTTTATTCGAACGTTGGCGCATTAAATGCGCGCCACCTACTCACTAACGTTCGGATTCCCTCCAAAATTATAAATAGCATTCATGGTGGACGAGGGAAGTAGTTGGAAAACATTAAGTGAGCATAACTCCTATCTACAAGAGCATTAAAGTGATCAAGCCAATCAAGAGAGGAAGAATTGTGCTTCAAGTTGCAAGAGCTACATTCAGAAACTTCAAAGCCATCATCTACAAGTTCTTCCCTGCGCTAAATCGTTTCTACACACCTGTAAAGTGTAGTTTACTTTTATTGTTTACTTGTTTGTGTTGAACTTGATTTAGCTTGCGTAGCTAAGATCAAGTGGTAGCAAAGTAGTGTGTGATTGGAGTGTGACTCATTACCTACTTGTGCTAAGTGTTATATGCCCCCTAGAGCTAGAATCTAGAAGAGAGCAAGAGGCTCTGGTTGTATATGCCCCCTAGAGCTAGAATCTAGAAGAGAGCAAGAGGCTCTGGTTGTATATGCCCCCTAGAGCTAGAATCTAGAAGAGAGCAAGAGGCTCTGGTTGTATATGCCCCCTAGAGCTAGAATCTAGAAGAGAGCAAGAGGCTCTAGTTGTATTCGCGGAATACAATAGTGGAACCCAAGTCACAAGGAGTGTGAGCTTGGAAGAGTGGAGTAGGGAGGTTGCCCGAACCACTATAAAATCCTTGTCTACTTGCTTTTATTTCTGATCTCTTTATTACTTTGCTTTCCATTCAGTTTCTTCATTCAAGGGGATTAATTCTACAAGGGGTTAAGTTTTTAAGTTACCAAAGAAATTTTTAAGAACCCAATTCACCCCTCCCCTCTTGGGTTTTGCCATCTATTCGGGACCCAACAAGTGGTATCAGAGCAGGTCTTTGAATTGAACCGAAGAGATCCAACCATATGGCATCCCAATTCACTTCCGTTCCCGCTTTTGCCGAGGGCCAATCTTTTACAAGGCCACCATTGTTTGATGGGAACAACTTTGGCTATTGGAAGCTTCGTATGAAGCAACTCATCATGGCTACCGATATGGATTCTTGGATTGCTATCCAAGATGGTGTGATTTTGCCTACCGATGACAAAGCTTCCAAATGGACCGAAGAGGAAGTTAGAACCGTCAAGAGCAATGCCAAGGCAATGAATTCTTTATTTTGTGCTCTTACGGCTTCGGAGTATGATAGAGTATCTTCTTGTTTGACTGCAAAAGAGATACGGGATACTCTAACATCTATTTATGAAGGAACCTCCCAAGTCCAAGGGACCAGGAGAAACATTTTGATTGGAGAGTTTGAAAATTTCAGAATGCTAGATACTGAAAATATTTCTGAAATGTTTTCGAGATTTTCTAAAATTACTAATGCTCTAAAGGGTCTTGGAAAAGCTATTTCTGAATCCGAGCAGGTTATGAAGATATTGAGAGCTCTACCGGATTCATGGACTCCAAAGATAACGGCAATTCAAGAAGCCAAAGACCTCAACACATTGAAGCTTGAAGATCTTATTAGCTCACTCATGTCACATGAGCTAATTAAGAAAAGGAATGAGGATCAATACAAAGGCAAAAGAGCAATTGCCTTGAAAGCTACACAAGACACGGATGACACCTCATCCTCTCAAAACGATGACGAGATGGCCCTACTCACAAAACGATTCAGAAAATTTGTGAGAAAAGGCGGAAATTTCAGAAATTTCAAAGACAGAAATTCCAGAGAGAAAAAGAAAGAACCAATCAAATGCTATAGATGCGGGGGCGTAGGACATATGCAAACCCAATGTTCTACACCGGAAGAAAGGCCAAAGGAAAATCATGAAGGCAAAAGATATCAAAGGTCAAAGGGAAGAGGCATGTACGTCAATGAGGAGACGTCATCAACATGCAGCTCTTCAACCGATGACAACGATGCGGCCAACTGTGCAAGAATATGCTGCGTAGCACAAATCGAACAAGAAGAAGAACTGCTATGCTTGAACACGACGGAAGTTTTGGAAGATCAATCTACCTCAACAAAATACACAGAAAGTGAAGAGGTAACTTCCAAACCTTATTCTCAATCAAGTTATTCTTCTTTTCATGATTGCCTCAAATGTGCCGAATTAGATGAACTACAAATTGCATATGATTCATTGTATGGGGAAATCAAAAAGCTAGGAAACAAGTTGACATTAAAAAGAAAACAATGTAACTTTGTTATCATTGAAAATGGAAAACTAGCTGAAATGTCAACAAAATTGAAAGAAGAAAATGAACTGTTGTTGAAAGAAGTTGAGAAACTGAAAAAGGAGAACTAATCCTTAAATGAATCATTAGCAAAGTTCTCTAATCCCGGTGAAAATGTGAAGATGTTCTTGAATATGACCTCACAAACAGATAGAAGAGGTCTTGGATACAATACATTTGAGCAAAAAGAAAGTGGTAAATCAAATGTGCCAATACATGGAAAATATCAAACAAATACTGCACCTACATTCAAGCCACAAAGGAAAAATGTTGTGTGGACCAAAAGGCCAACACTTGAACCAAAATATACTTGGAGGCCTACTCCTAGACTACCAATGGCTTGCAATTTTTGTAACAAGATGGGTCATAAAGCCTATAAATGTAACTTCAAGAAATTATATGACCATGGTGCAAGATTAGTTTGGGTTCCAAGGAACACGAGATTTGGGCTTTCTAAGGTAGAGCAACGAAGATTGAATCATTTTACTAACCCAAATGGACCCATAAAATGGGTACCAAAAAGATGAGAATTACTTGTTTATTTTTCAGATTTGTTTAAAGGCAAAGGCAAACAACGTATGGTTCATGGATAGCGGTTGTTCAAGGCACATGACTGGAGAAAGAAATTTGTTTCACAAACTTAAGCCTTGCAACGACGGAACGGTTGCCTTTGGTAATAATGAGAAAGGTAAAATAAAAGGTAAAGGAAACATTTATAGTATTTCAAATGCATGCATGGAGGATGTTTTGTTTGTTGAATGACTCAAACACAATTTAATGAGCATTAGCCAATTATGTGATAAAGGATATAAAGTTGTGTTTGAATCATCTATATGTAATGTGTTTGATGGAGAACATATCATGTTTAGTGGAAAAAGACATGGAAATGTATATTTGGTTTCTCTTGATGAATTAGATGGTCAATGTCTAATGGCCATTGATAATGATCCATGGGTTTGACATAAAAGGCTTGGACATATAAACATGGGAAATATAAAGACCCTATGGAAGAAGAGTCTGGTAGAAGGCTTGCCTAAGTTGAAATATGACAAAGACAAAATATGTAAGGCATGTCAATTATCTAAACAACCAAAGATGCCTTTCTCTACCAAAAAGGATATTTCCACCACTAGGCCACTTGAATTGCCACACATGGATCTATATGGACCATCCGACATTTTAACCATTGGTGGAAAGAAATATGTGTTTGTTATTGTTGATGATTTTTCAAGATTTACATGGATAATTCTCTTAGCTTGTAAAGACGAAGCCTTCTCTATGTTTGAAACTTTTGTAAACTTGGTGGAAAATGAAAAGCAAAGTACCATTATATCTATAAGGAGTGACCATGGTGGTGAATTTGAGAACAAACGGTTCATAGAACTATGTAATGAAAAAGGAATTCATCACACATTTTCTGCACCAAGAACTCCACAACAAAATGGAGTAGTGGAGAGGAAAAATAGAACTATACAAGAGATGGCTAGAACTATGCTAAATGAGAACAAATTATCTAAGAAGTTTTGGGGTGAAGCTGTAAGTACAGCTTGTCATGTATTGAATCGAGTTACCATTAGAGCAATCTTGAAAAAGACCCCATATGAGCTATGGAAAGGAAGGAAACCAAACATATCTTATTTTCATGCTTTTGGATGCACATGCTATGTTTTGAACAATGGAAAAACCAACTTGGGAAAATTAGATGCTAAAAGTGATGAAGCAATATTCCTTGGTTATTCATCAAATAGCAAAGCATATAGAGTTTTCAATAAACGAAACCAAGTTGTAGAAGAATCCATACATGTTGTGTTTGATGAAACTAACCCACGCTTTAAAAGAAAAGATGATTTAAGTGATGCAGATGATATAGCAAATGACCTTGAAAAACTGCATGTGGAAAAGCAAGAAGAGTCCATGGAGGAAAGGGTAAGTGAAGGTGATGATTCCTATAAACCTCCATCTGATTTAAAATTTAAACATGCACATCCAATTGAACAAGTTATAGGAAATGTGTATGAAGGTGTAAAAACTAGAAGGTCAAAGCAAAATGTTTGTGGACAATATGCTTTTGTATCCAAGATTGAACCTTCTAATATTGATCAAGCTCTTGATGATGAAAACTGGATTATGGCCATGCAAGAAGAGCTAAATCAATTTGAAAAAAATCAAGTTTGGCACCTTGTTCCTAGACCAAATGACTGTATTGTTATTGACACCAAGTGGGTCTTTAGGAACAAATTAGATGAAAGTGGACTTGTAGTGAGAAACAAAGCTAGACTTGTGGCAAAAGGATACTCACAAGAAGAAGGAATAGATTTTGAAGAATCCTATGCCCCGGTTGCTAGATTAGAGGCAATTCGCATCTTACTAGCTTTTGCATCTCACATGAACTTTAAATTGTTTCAAATGGATGTCAAAAGTGCATTTCTGAATGGTTATATAAATGAAGAGGTGTATGTAGAACAACCACCTGGATTTGAGGAAAAAGTTCAATCTAAATTTGTATACAAACTAACCAAAGCATTATATGGATTAAAACAAGCTCCAAGAGCTTGGTATGATAGACTAAGCAAGTTTTTGATTGATCATAACTTTCAAAAGGGAAAGGTAGACACCACTCTGTTTATTAAGTACAATGGAAAGGATATATTAATCATTCAAATTTATGTTGATGATATCATTTTTGGTGCTACTAATGAAACTCTTTGCCAAGAATTTTCTGAGCTTATGCAGAAAGAGTTTGAGATGAGCATGATGGGAGAGCTAAACTTCTTCCTTGGACTGCAAATCAAGCAACTAAATGAAGGAATCTTCATAAACCAGTCAAAATACATCAAGGAGATGCTCAAGAAGTTTGGCATGGAGAACAGCAAAGGAGCAAACACGCCCATGAGCTCTACAATCAAGCTTGACAAAGATGAGAAGGGCAAATTAGTTGATTTAAAATTGTATAGAAGCATGATAGGTTCCTTATTGTATCTAACTGCTTCTAGGCCAGATATTTTGTTTAGTGTGTGTATGTGCTCTAGATTTCAATCATGCCCAAAAGAATCACACTTGGTAGCTGTGAAAAGAATTTTTAGATATCTAGTAGACACTACCAATTTAGGACTATGGTATCCAAAGGGCTCTAATTTTGATCTAATCGGCTACTCAGATGCGGATTTTGCTGGTTACAAAGTAGATAGAAAAAGCACTAGTGGAACATGTCAGTTTCTTGGAAGCATGTTGGTTTCATGGTTTTCAAGAAAACAAACTAGTGTTGCTCTATCTACGGCGGAAGCCGAATATATTGCCGCCGGGAGCTGTTGTGCTCAATTACTTTGGATGAAACCGCAACTTAGGGACTATGGCATGGATTTCAAAGATATACCTATCAAAAGTGATAATACTAGTGCCATATGTCTAACCAAGAATCCAGTCTTGCATTCTAGAACCAAACATATAGATCTTAGACATCATTTCATTAGAGAACATGTAGAAAATCATGACATATGTTTGGAATTTGTTAGAACTGAGGATCAAGTTGCAGATATTTTTACTAAACCCCTAGCAAGAGAAGCATTCTATAAAATTAGAAATAACATGGGAATGATTGAGCTCACCTAAGTAACAAAACAACAAATGCTACAAGTAACAACAAGTGGTATCAAGTTTTCAACAATTGGTATCATGTCCAACAAGTAGTATCTAAAATTAGGATAAGCATAAACTCAGGGGGAGCACCCATTTAGGGGGAGCTAACCCACCTATCTCTTTGATTACCCTCTAATCTTTTTGATATATTGACAAAAAGGGGAAGAGAGATTTAAGGAGAAGAAGAGTATTTGAGTTGAAAAATTGAGTATAAGTCTTTATGATTAAAAGGGAGAGAGACGATTAAAAGGGAGAGAGACGATTAAAAGGGAGAGAGATGATTAAAGGGGAGAGAGATGTAAGAAGAGAAGAGTAAGAATGGGGAGAAGTGTAGGATATGCTTACATGATATTTATATGTGAATGTTCTGTTTGCATGAGCATAAGCATGATTTTAAAATGCAATATGAGCATATTATTTTTAATAAAAGGTATCCACTCAAATCGGTTTTGTCAATCATCAAAAAGGGGGAGATTGTTGGAAACATGAGGAAAACTAGCTAAATCTATGTTTTGATGATTAACAAATCAATTTGAGAAAAGTCTTGGCTACTAACAAGTTTGTGAAATGTCTTAAGGAATATACATTTGAAGTAAATCAAGTTAGGAAGGCCAAGTCGATCCCCAAGTCGACTCCATGATCGACTTCAAACATGCAGAACGTCCAGAGCTGAAATGAGAAGAAGACCAAGTGAAGTCGCAGGTCAAGTCGACTCCACATGCGACTTGGGTAGCCAAGTCGCAGACGAAGTCGACCTCGATATCGACTTCAGTCGTGCAATTTCTTCCAGAGTTGAATTTCGGAGCAGCAGCATATCGAAGTCGCAAGTGAAGTCGACTCCAGTTGCGACTTGGGTGAAGTCGCGAACAAAGTCGACCCCGAAGTGCGACTTGAGGTTTTGGAGATTCAAAGATACTGATTCAAGCTTCTTTCAAAGATCAAAGATGCAGTTTCAAGATTAAATGATTTCAAGATCAACTCAAAGCCTCTCAAGTCCAAGAGAAAAAGCTTCAAGGCATTCAAGATCAAATCAAGTCTATCAAATCAAAGGCAAAAGACATAAGCTTGCTTCAAACATTCAAGTCTCCAAAGCAAGCAAGTTCTCCAATGATTCACAGTATCAAGCAAAACCAAGAAGAAGCAAAGTCAAGCTTCTAAGGGTTGCAAATCATGGAGCTAATACAATCAAGGCACAAGGATTCAGAAAGTAACACAAAAGAACTAAAGGCATGAAGAAGACTAAACAAAAGAGAAAGATTTCCAAAGTTCCGGAGTTCAGAAAATCAACTGACGAGGTGAAGTCGCACACGAAGTCGACTCCACCTGCGACTTGGGTCAAGTCGAGAACCCAAGTCGACCCTGACTGGAACTTGAAGTTGCGACGGAGAAGCGAAGTCGCACCCGAAGTCGACTACACCTGCGACTTGGGTCGCAACGGTCGGATTTTATTCGAACGTTGGCGCATTAAATGCGCGCCACCTACTCACTAACGTTCGGATTCCCTCCAAAATTATAAATAGCATTCATGGTGGACGAGGGAAGTAGTTGGAAAACATTAAGTGAGCATAACTCCTATCTACAAGAGCATTAAAGTGATCAAGCCAATCAAGAGAGGAAGAATTGTGCTTCAAGTTGCAAGAGCTACATTCAGAAACTTCAAAGCCATCATCTACAAGTTCTTCCCTGCGCTAAATCGTTTCTACACACCTGTAAAGTGTAGTTTACTTTTATTGTTTACTTGTTTGTGTTGAACTTGATTTAGCTTGCGTAGCTAAGATCAAGTGTTAGCAAAGTAGTGTGTGATTGGAGTGTGACTCATCACCTACTTGTGCTAAGTGTTATATGCCCCCTAGAGCTAGAATCTAGAAGAGAGCAAGAGGCTCATGTTGTATATGCCCCCTAGAGCTAGAATCTAGAAGAGAGCAAGAGGCTCTGGTTGTATATGCCCCCTAGAGCTAGAATCTAGAAGAGAGCAAGAGGCTCTAGTTGTATTCGCGGAATACAATAGTGGAACCCAAGTCACAAGGAGTGTGAGCTTGGAAGAGTGGAGTAGGGAGGTTTCCCGAACCACTATAAAATCCTTGTCTACTTGCTTTTATTTCTGATCTCTTTATTACTTTGCTTTCCATTCAGTTTCTTCATTCAAGGGGATTAATTCTACAAGGGGTTAAGTTTTTAAGTTACCAAAGAAATTTTTAAGAACCCAATTCACCCCTCCCCTCTTGGGTTTTGCCATCTATTCGGGACCCAACAGGACTTTCAAAGATAGAACAACAAAGATTAAATCAGTTTACTAACCCAAATGGACCCATAAAATGGGTACCAAAGAGATAAGATTTATTTATTTATTTTTCAGATATGTTTCAAAGCAAAGGCAAGCAACGTTTGGTTCATGGATAGCGGTTGCTCAAGGCATATGACCGGTGAAAGAAGTTTATTTCATAAACTCAAGCCTTGCAACGATGGAACTGTTGCCTTTGGAAATAATGAAAAAGGTAAAATCAGAGGTAAAGGAAATATTTATAGTATTTCAAATGCATGTACGGAAGATGTATTATTTGTTGAAGTACTCAAGCACAATTTAATAAGTATTAGCCAATTATGTGACAAAGGGTACAAGGTTGTGTTTGAATCATCTATATGTAATATATTTGATGGAGAACATATCATGGTTAGCGGAAAAAGACATGGAAATGTATATTTGGTTTCACTTGATGAGCTAGATGGCCAATGTCTAATGGCCATTGACAATGATACATGGGTTTGGCATAAGAGGCTTGGACATGTGAACATGTCAAACATTAAAACTCTATGGAAAAAGAATTTGGTAGAAGGATTGCCAAAATTGAAATATGACAAAGATAAAATTTGCAAGGCATGTCAATTGTCAAAACAACCTAAAATACCTTTCTCTACCAAAAAGGAGATTTCCACCACTAGGCCACTTGAATTGCTACACATGGATCTATATGGGCCATCCGATATTTTAACCATTGGTGGAAAGAAATATGTGTTTGTAATAGTTGATGATTTTTCAAGATTCACATGGGTAATTCTCTTAGCTAGCAAAGGTGAAGCCTTCTCTATGTTTGCAACTTTTGTAAACTTGGTGCAAAATGAAAAATAATGTACTATTATGACCATTAGAAGTGATCATGGTGGTGAGTTTGAAAATAAATGATTTATAGAATTATGTAATGAAAAAGGAATTCATCACACATTTTCTGCACCGAGAACACCACGACAAAATGGAGTGGTTGAAAGGAAAAATAGAACCATACAAGAGATGGCTAGAACAATGCTAAATGAGAGTAAATTATCCAAGAAATTCTGGGGTGAAGCTGTAAGTACAGCTTGTCATGTGTTGAACCGAGTTACCATTAGAGTAATCTTGAAAAAGACCCCATATGAGCTATGGAAAGGTAGAAAACTAAATATTTTATATTTTCATGTTTTTGGTTGCACATGTTATGTTTTGAACAATGGAAAAACCAACTTGGGAAAACTAGATGCTAAAAGTGATGATGCAATATTCCTTGGTTACTCATCAAATAGCAAAGCATATAGAGTCTTCAATAAAAGAAACCAAGTTGTAGAAGAGTCAATACATGTTGTTTTTGATGAAATTAACCCATGTTTCAAAAGAAAAGATGATCTAAGTGATGCAAATGAGATAACAAGTAGCTTTGAAAAACTGCATGTGGAAAAGCAAGAAGATTCCATGGAGGAAAGGGTAAGTGAAGGTAATAATTCCTATAAATCTCCAACTAATTTAAAATTCAAAAATGTCCATCCAATTGAGCAAGTTATAGAGAATGTCTATGAAGGTGTAAAGACTAGAGGGTCAAAACAAAATGTTTGTGGACAATACGCCTTTGTATCCAAAATTGAACCATCCACTATTGATCAAGCTCTTGATGATGAAAACTGGATCATAGCAATGCAAGAAGAGCTAAATCAATTTGAAAGAAATCAAGTTTGGCATCTTGTTCCAAGACCAAAAAATTGTACTGTCATTGGCACAAAGTGGGTCTTTAGGAACAAATTAGATGAAAGTGGACTTGTAGTGAGAAACAAAGCTAGACTTGTGGCAAAGGGATACTCACAAGAAGAAGGAATAGATTTTGAAGAATCCTATGCCCCGGTTGCTAGATTAGAAGCTAGTCGTATCTTACTAGCTTTTGCATCTCACATGAACTTTAAATTGTTTCAAATGGATGTTAAAAGTGCATTTTTGAATAGATATATAAATGAAGAGGTGTATGTTGAACAACCATCTGGATTTGAGGAGAAAGATCAATCTAAATTTGTATACAAATTAACTAAAGCATTATACGAATTAAAACAAGCTCCAAGAGCTTGGTATGAGAGATTAAGCAAATTTTGATTGATCATGACTTTCAAAAGGGAAAGGTAGACACCACTTTATTTATCAAATACAAAGAAAAAGATATTTTGATTATTCAAATTTATGTTGATGACATTATTTTTGGTGCTACTAATGAGATTCTTTGTCAAGAATTTTCTGAGCTTACGCAGAAAGAATTTGAGATGAGTATGATGGGGGAGCTGAATTTCTTCCTTGGACTACAAATCAAGCAAATAAATGAAGGGATTTTCATCAACCAGTCCAAGGCAAACACGCCTATGAGCTCAACCATTAAAATTGACAAAGATGAGAAAGGAAAAATAATTGATTTAAAATTATATAGAAGCATGGTAGGTTCTTTATTATATTTAACTGCTTCTAGGCCTGATATATTGTTTAGTGTATGTATGTGCTCTAGATTTCAATCATGTCCAAAAGAATCACACTTGGTAGCTGTAAAAAGAATTTTCAGATATTTAGTAGACACTACTAACATAGGACTTTGGTATCCAAAGGGCTCTAATTTTGATCTAATCGGCTACTCGGATGCGGATTTTGCCGGTTACAAAGTAGATAGAAAAAACACTAGTGGAACATGTCAATTTCTTGGGAACATGTTGGTTTCATGGTTTTCAAGAAAACAAACTAGTGTTGCTCTATCTACGGCGGAAGCCGAATACATTGCCGCCAGGAGCTGTTGTGCCCAATTACTTTGGATGAAACAACAACTTAGGGACTATGACATGAATTTTAAAGATATACCTATTAGATGTGATAATACAAGTGCCATATGTTTAACTAAAAATCCAGTATTGCATTCTAGGACTAAGCATATAGATCTTAGACATCACTTTATTAGAGAACATGTAGAAAATCATGATATATGTTTGGAATATGTAAGAACAGAGGATCAAATTGCAGATATATTCACCAAACCTCTTGCAAAAGAATCATTTTATAAAATTAGAAATGATATGGGAATACTTGAATTAACTTAGCGAAGCACAAACTGAGGGGGAACATAGGTTCAGGGGGAGCAACCCCACCGTTCTCAAAAAGTTTTACCCACTCTATCTCAATTTTTTGATACATTGACAAAAAGGGGGATAAGAAATCAGGATTTGAGTCTAAATGGTTTTTAAGAAGAGATCGGGATTTGAGTCTAAATCTTTATGACTAGTTTTAAGCTTTTGTTTGAATGTTTTTAACTTGATTGTTTTCATGAGTATGATAAAACTTCAAAATGCAAAATTGGCATGTTTTTAAGACATTGAAAGGTATACACTCAAATCAGTTTTGTCAATCATCAAAAAGGGGGAGATTGTTGGAAACATGTGGAAAATAAGCCAAGTCTATGTTTTGATGATTAACAAATCAATTTGAGTAAGTTTTGGTTACTAACATGTTTGTGGAAATGACTTAAAGTTATAAATTTGAAGAATATGAAGCATGGCAAGTCAGGTCGATTTCCAAATCGACTCAGGCTTCGACTTAGGCCAAGACGATCCCCAAGTTGACTCAATGTGGCGCCTCGAACCGAGGTTCCTAGAAGCCTTACTCCGGGATCGCTTTGATTGGTAAACGTGACTTAGGATTATTGCCTTGATCACACAGCAGGATTTTTTTTTATATCATTAATACACTGAAAATTTCCATCATTCATCTAATATGAAATACATATCACAGTTATAAACCAAAACTGTTTCATAAAACAAAAATATTCATTTCCATCTCAAAATTATCATCATTGTCTTTACATAAAATTTACATATACAATATTTCATCAAAACTACATGTCATTATACATGCTGCCTTCATCATCTTTTCCTGTCTGTTGTTGAAAAAGCATGGGTGAGTAATAATACTCAGTAAGCAAGCTATACATAATTTTTCAATCATTTTCATGCATTTCATAAAATGAAAATGCAATGCATACATAGCATTCATGACATTCCTTTGGATGCGACGCTAGCTAGGCGCTCATCCCATACATGCTCCCATTTCAGGGAGGTCGCCGCCGGCCTGGGCCTATTAAGCGACTTGGCAATAGCGAGGGGGACATCCGGTCCGCTTACTACCTCGACTAAAGCCTATTCCTCGTGCACATGCTCATTCTCATACACATGCCGGCATGATATATTCAAATCATAAACAATTTCATAAAAAGCATTTAATAAATAATTTCACAAAATGAACTTCAGTTTATGTAAAGCAGTTATAGGTATTGCCAACCTTAAATAAATTTCATAAAGCAACTTGCAAACAATTTCAAGCATTTTGGAAATAATTTGCAAAACATATAACTTGCTTACCTTCTTAGGAGGTGTCTTCGACCTTCTCTTTTCCTTTTCCTATTCAAGGAGAAATGATATTTTCATTTCTTCTATTCAAGCTGCTTCCCATGCATGCTCTATATTATTTGGGCATTATTTCCTTATGTGGATATCTTTATCCATAGGTTCTTTAAAATTTTCATCCTCATATTTAAATATTAATCTCAAATTTTCTTCAAAATTAATCCTAGCCATTGATCTTTGATTAGGATAAATTTTGACCATTGATTTTGGTCAAATTTTTCAGCTGCTCCCCCTGCAACATCCCTGCAGCAGCAGCCATTGCATTTAATTTTTTTATTTTTATTTATTTACTTTATTTAAAAAGTCAAAAGTAGCTTTTATTAAAAAGTTAGCTACTTTTTGATCTTGTTTGACGTTTCATCTTGACCTTTGATTTGTGATTTTCATCACATATTAACCCATTCATCATGTCCATCATGAATTTTTAACCATCCATAAAAAATTTCATCGAATTTCGACGCCCGGATTGCAATTTATGAATTTTTTTCTATTTTTCCACATAAATCCAAACTTGGATTAAAATATCCAAAAGAATTGCTATTTTGTCTTGTAGTGATTAAATCTCTATTTTGTCTTTTTGTGATTAAGTTAATCCAAGTGATTAACTCTTAATCACGTGTCTTAGTCCCCATTTACTATTCACGTCACTATTCACGGGTTAAATTTGTAATTGCATTATTTCAATCTCCAATATACATATCCATCAATATAATTCATGAATTTTCATTTATTCATAAAATAATTACAAAATTACAAATATCGAAATGACGCGTATACGGTCGAAATGACGCGCATACGGTCGGGGTTTCACACTCAAGAAGCGACTTCCAAACGTCATCCCTTCCAGAGTTGAAATTGAGAATGAGAGGTGCCGAAGTCACATCCCAAGTCGACTCCGCTTGCGACTTGGGCGAAGTCGCACCGGAAGTCGACTCCATCTGCGACTTGAGCTAAGTCGCACCCGAAGTCGACTCCACCTGCGACTTGGGTAGTAACGGTCGGAAAATTTTCGAACGTTGGCGCATTAAATGCGCGACACCTACTTCCAAACGTTTGGATTCCCTCCACAATTATAAAAGACATTCAATATGAACAAGGAGTGTAGCTGAGAATTCATTAAGTGAGCATAACTCCCATCTCTACGCCTACACTACAAGTTCTTCTCTGCGCCAAATCTGCGTCTACACAACAGTAACGTGTAGAAACTTTCTTTTGTTATTTCTTGTTATATTGAACTTGATTTAGTTTGGGTAACTAAGATCAAGTGTAAGCAAAATAGTGTGTGATTGGAGTGGAACTCGTCACCTACTTGTGCTGTGGTTGTATATGCCCCCTAGAGCTAGAATCTAGAAGAGAGTGGAGACTCTAGTTGTATTCATGGAATACATAGTGGAACCCAAGTCACAAGAGGTGTGAGCTTGGAAGAGTGGAGTAGGGAGGTTGCCCGAACGACTATAAAATCCTGTGTGTTGATGTTTATTTCTGCTCTCTACACTATATTGCTTTTCATTCTGTTTCTTCATAAAGGGGATTAGATTAATCCGGGGTAAAGTTTCCGTTTAAGTTGTAAATTTTTAAATACCCAATTCACCCCTCCCCTCTTGGGTAATTGCCATTAACTCGGGACCAACAGTATCTTTGCAGGGATTTTTTGTTGCTAGCTTCTGGGAATTTTACTGTTGTCGAATGCTCTGTTTGCTACCCGATGTTGTGTCTATTGCGGAATGCCCCCATCTTTTCACTCCAGATTTCAACAGCTCCATGAGGAAACACTTGTAATACTATGAATGGTCTCGACCACCTCGACTTCAATTTTCCTGGAAACAATTAAAAAGCAATACCATATCATTAGCTTTGATTACCTTCTACCGAATGTGTTTGTCATGCCAAAATTTTGTCTTTTCCTTGTACATCTTTGAATTTTCAAAAGCGTCGAGTCGAATCTTCTCGAGTTCATCAAGCTGTAGCAGACGCCTTTCTCCTGCAGATTTCAAATCAAAATTAAAAAATTTGATTGCCCAGTATGCTTTGTGCTCCAGCTCTACAGGCAAGTGGCATGATTTTCCATAGACTAGTCTGAAAGGTGTTGTTCCAATCGGAGTCTTGAAAGCCATGTGCATGCCCAAAGAGCATCATCGAGTTGCATTGACCAATCTCGCCGTGATTGGGATACCATCTTCTCAAGTATCTGTTTAATCTCTCAGTTTGAGATTTTAGCCTGACCACTTGTTTGTGGGTGGTATGGGGTGGTGATTTTATGTGAGACCCCATATTTCTTGAGCAGTTGCTCCATTTTCTTGTTATAGAAGTGGCTTCCTCCGTCACATATGATTGCTCATGGTACACCACATCTGGTAAAAATGTTGCGTTTTAAGAATTTGTCGACCACCCTTGAGTCATTTGTTGGAGAAGCGATTGTCTCCACCCATCTAGTTACGTAATCAACCGCCAGAAGTAGGTACTGGTTGTTGAATGAGGATGAGAAAGGTCCCATGAAATCCATGCCCCAGACATCGAACGGTTCGACCTCGAGAATGCTTGTGAGTGGCATCTCGTTTCACTTTGAAATGTTTCCTGTTCTTTGGCACCTGTCACAAGTTAGTGTAAAAGATTGAGCATCTTTGAACAAAGTGGGCTAGAAGAAACCTGATTGTAAGACTTTGGCTGCTGTTTTGGTGGGACCCATGTGGCCACCATATGGTGAAGAATGACAGTGGTAAAGGATGCTTTGGATTTCTTCGTTTGGTACACATCGGCGAATCAGACCGTCGCCGCATCTCTTGTAAAGGTATGGGTCCTCCCATATGTAGTATTTTACGTCCGCCATGAATCACTTTTTTTGTTGATAGCTGAAATTGGGTGGAATTTCTTTACAGGCCAACTAATTAACAATGTCTCCATACCATGGCATTGACGCTTCTTTAAGTGCAAGCAGGGATTCATTGGGAAATTCCTCACTGATTTGTTCATTTTTGGATAGATCATACATCTCAGTTGATGGTAGTCTCGACAGATGATCAACTACCACATTCTCTGTGCCTTTCTTATCTCCGATTTCAAAGTCAAATTCTTGTAATAGCAAAATCCAGCAAATCAGCCTTCGTTTAGCATCTTTCTTAGCAATTAGATAGCGAATGGCTGTGGTCTGTGTAGACAATCACCTTTGACCCTACAAGATAAGAACGAAATTTATCTATAGAGAATGCAACAGATAATATTTCTTTTTCAGTGGTAGCATAGTTGACTTGAGCGTCATCGAGGGTTTTGCTTGCATAATAAATCACTACTGGCTTGTTGTCCTTCCGTTGACCCAAAACTGCCCCAACTGCATGGTCACTTGATCGCACATGATTTCAAATGGTAGGCTCTAGTCAGGCGGCTGTATAATTAGGGCAGTGGTCAAAGCTTCTTTTAACCTGCAAAATAATTTTAAACAGTCATCAGAAAAATTAAATTTTACATCTTGATTTAGCAGGTTAGTCAGAGGCTTAGCAATTTTAGAAAAATCTTCAATGAAACGCCTATAGAAACCGGCATGTCCCAGGAAACTCCAAATTCCTTTGTGGCGGTAGTTTTTCAATGACTTCTATTTTGCCCGGTCAACCTCAATACCTTTGCTAGAGACTAAATGCCCTAATACAATTCCTTCCTGTACCATGAAATGACATTTTTCCCAATTCAACACCAAGTTGGTTTCCTAGCATCTCTGTAAAACCTTAGACAAGTTTGATAAGCATCATTCAAATGTAGTGCCATAAACAGAAAAATTATCCATAAATACTTCCATTATGTGTTCAATGTAATCAGAGAATATGGCCATCATGCATCGTTGAAAAGTGGCGGGTACATTACAAAGACCGAAAGGCACGCGTCTATATGCAAAAGTGTCGTATGGACAGGTGAAAGTGGTTTTCTCTTGATCCTGTGGGTGAATTGAAATCTGAAAGTAGCCAGAGTAACCATCCAGATAGCAAAAGTAAGAGTGATTGGCAAGTCGTTCAAGCATTTAATCAATGAAAGGCAAAGGAAAATGATCCTTTGGTATTTAATTTGTGATAATCGATGCACATTTGCCAACCTGTGACTGTCCTTGTGGGAACAAGTTCATTTTTATCATTTTTCACGACAGTCATACTGCCTTTCTTGGGTATCACATGTACAGGGCTTACCCAACTGCTATCAGAAATAGGGTAGACGATTCCGACATCAAGAAGTTTTAAAATTTCCTTTTTCACCACTTCTTTCATGTTTGGATTCAGACGCCTTTGAGGTTCAATACTTGTCTTATAATTTTCCTCCATTAGAATTCTTTGCATGCATAGAGAAGGACTAATACCAGGTAGGTCATTAATGTAGTAGCCAATTGCCTTCCTATGACTTCTTAGTACAGTTAGTAGATCATTTGATTGGGATTCGGAAAGATTTGCGTTGATTATGACTGGGTAGGTATCATTTGAGACAAGAAATGCATACCTGAGATCTTTAGGAAGAAGTTTGACTTCTACCTTTGGCGCTTCTTCCTTTGTTTTTGTCGATGGAAAGGAATTGATGTCTATATCCAGCTTCTCAGGCGATGAGTCGGTAGCAGGTGAGATAAAAGGGCTTCCATCCAAGAGAGCTGCATAATCAGACAGTTCAGGGTTATCATTTTCAACACTAGCACTTTGAATGATACATACCTCTATCAGGTCATCCTTTTCTTCGATCGGCAAAGGGTTGATGATGTCGACCCGCAGGCAAGAGTTATCGGTTGATAGGTGCTTTGTTACCTCAGAAATATTAAATTCAACCTTTTCATCTCCAACTGTCAGTGAGAGTCGACCATTCTTGACGTCTATGATGGCTCCGGCAGTGGCTAAGAAAGGTCGTCCGAGAATGATCAGGATTTGGCGATCCTCCTCTATGTCGAGGACCACAAAGTCGACTGGGATGAACAATTTACTGACTTTCAAGGGAACATCTTCAAGGATGCCAACTGGAAATTTGATTGATCGGTCGGCCAGTTGGAGAGACATAGACGTTGGTTTTAGATCACCCATGTTCAGCTTTTTACAGATGGAGAGTGGAATCAAACTTATACTGGCTCCAAGATCACATAGTGCTTTGCTAATTTGGACATTCCCAAGAGCACATGGAATGGAGGAGCTTCCAGGGTCCTTTAGCTTCTCTGGTAACTTATTCTGCAAAATAGCGCTGCACTCCTCAGTGAGTGAAATAGTTCCGTACTCTTCGAGTTTTCTTTTGTTGGATAGCATGTCCTTGAGAAATTTTGCATAAGCTAGCATTTGGGAAAGCATGTCAATGAAAGGCACATTGATTGATAGGTTCTTGAGAGTAGAAATAAACTTCTCGAACTGCTTTTGGAGCTTAGCCTGTCGCTGCCTTTGTGGGAAGGGGAGAGGAGGCTGGTAAGGAGGTAGTGGTATATAAGGCTTTTCCACCACTGGTTCTGGCTGTGGCTCCCCTTCATGCTTCTTTCTCTGTTCGGCATCCTTTTCTTTGACCATTTGAGGTGGGTCGAGCTGCTTTCCACTCCGTAAGGTAACCGCCTGCACCTGCTTCCTAGGATTTACTTCAGGTTGGCTAGGGAGTTTACCCTGGTTTCTTTGGGATCACGCTGTGGAATTTTGAGCAATTTGATTTTCAAGCAACTTGATGTGGGTTTGCATTTGGCCCATTCTTTCATCATTTTTCTTGAGCAATAGGATGATATTTTCGAGCATGGACTCAGTGGGTTGTTCTTGAGGTGGTGCAGGTAAGGCTTGTTGGGTTTGATATGAAGGATGGTTGAATGGTTTTCTAAGGAAACCAAGTGGCTTATTATTTTGAGCAAAATTTTGTGTGTTTGACTGGTTTGCCAAAGAAAAATTGGGGTGGTTCCTCCATCCAGGGTTGTAAGTATTAGAGTAAAGGTTACCATATGTGCGAGTATCATACTGGTTGTTGATTGCATTAGCTTGCTCGCCTGTAGTTTCTTTAATGGCAAAACTACACTCAGTTGTGTGGTGTGAAACTCCACTGATTTCGCATGAGATGTGTCCAGAAGAAGTTGCATTCTGGTCCTTGGATTCCTGCTTCTTTTGCTGCAAAATTTTATCAAGTTTATCATGTATAGCATGTATGGATTCGACATCATATACATTTCCTCACCGAGAGGTTCCTCGAACATCGCCGTACTGAGAATCATAAAGAGCTAAATCATCGACGAGTTTGAGGGCCTCCTCGTCAGTGAGTCACATGAATCGGCCACCAGCGGCTAAATTGACGGCGCTTCGGCTAGGTCGATCGAGTCCATTGAAATTTTTTTCAATAATATCTCCTTGCGAAATACTATGATGAGGGCACTTGCGTTGCAGATCTTTCATCCTCTCCCAGGCATCATATATGGTTTCACCATCTTTTTGGACGAATTGATTGATCTCGTCTCTGATTTTCCTGGTTTTATTGGGTGGAAAGAATTTTTCTAAGAATGCAGTAGAGAGCTCATCCCATGTGTTGAAAGTATCCGATGGCATAGAATAGAACCATTCACTTGCCTTGTCCCGAAGAGAAAATGGGAAAAGCTGCAGACGAATTACCTCGCGTGAAATGTTTTGTACCCTAATTGTGTTGTATAATTGCAGGAATTTCGTGATATGTACAGTTGGGTTTTCAGAGGGAAGTCTTGCAAATTGGTCCTGTTGAACCATCCGGATGAGACCGGGATTCAGTTCAAAATTTCTTCCATCAATCTTTGGTTCGACTATGCAAGATCGAAATCCACGAGGGTTCGGGCGGTTCGATCATGCAAGATCGAAATCTACCTGGCCTTCCTCCTGCTCTTGATATGGCGGGTTTTGATTATTACTTTCTGCCATGGTGTCTTCATGATATTTCTGTTGCTTGTAATCACAGATTCTTCTCCTAAGAGAACATTCAATCTCAGGGTCAGCACCAAAAAGTTTTTTAGCTAGTTGTTTTGAAATCTTACCGCAAGTGCACGGGTCATAAATTGTAGTATATAAATTATCGTTCCACAGGGAATTCGGGATTATAAATTTTGCTTTTAAACGCTTTCATGTCGGATATGGAGAGAATATAGCAAATAAAATAGAAAAGTGGGGAGAAAATGCAGTAAATAAAAGGGAAAGAAAATAAATAAAATGGGAAGAAGTGCAAATTAAAAATGAGGAGAGAAAGCGAAAGTGCAAATACCTAGGGTCTAGGATTTCACATGTGTATTTTGCAACGGGTAGTGGTATAATTATTTAATTTGGATATTGTTTGTTCAAGGAGAACAAACCCTAATTTATCCTTGAACCTTCTCTCGAAACCTACAAGGTGTACCCTAATTTTCTTAACCCACTATTCTCATGGGATTAAGTTAATTAGAATCCATTAAGTTCTGTGGTTTGTTCATGTAATTCCTCAAGGTTATCATGCCTATTTTCATGGTCTTAGATTTCCAGGTTTAATGTCTTCACTTTTGTATATTAGATTTCCACCTTTCGGTTCCATCACCTAATATATGGAATCATGCCAAAGTACGGGCCCATGTGCATAGCAAGCATAAAAATCACAAGATATTAAATTAACAGCAACATCCAAAATAAATGATTTAAAAATCCATACCACGCTGCATTGTACGCATGCTACATCCTAAACCCTAGATTTTAAGGTTTAGCCAAGCATGTTTAAGTTCAAAATAAAATTAAAATTACAATCCATCTTAAACCAGATAACAAAAATTAAAAAGGAAAAAGATGGAAAAGCTTATTGGTTTGAAGCCCTGATGGTGTGTCGGCCGCTCCACCCAATTCGCCGGTCTGTCTTTTGCCCATGCTGTCCACCTTGCTTTCACTCTCTTTCTTTCTCAGAATTATGCTCTAATCTTCTTCTAAAATCCCCGCTAAAACATTTTGCAGTGGTATCTTTGCAGGCATTTTCTGTTGCTAGCTTCTGGGAATTTTACTATTGCCGAATGCTCTGTCTGCTACTCGATGTTGTGTCTGTTGCGGAATGCCCCACCTGCTACCGGATTAACTCCTTCCTTATATAATCGTTTATATGGGGTCCACATGCAGTTGCTGCTGAATGTGATCACGTGATGGGGTAACTGCTGAATTCTTCTAGACGTAAATGCATGATGAGATGAATGCTGTTGCTTGATGCATTTTCACGTGAATTTCATTTGTGGGCAGCTGCATTGCTGCTGAATTTTTAAGTGGGCCCAATGCATGATTAATGTGTAGCATAGCATTTTACGTGAAATGCATTTATCAGCTGCTGATTTTTTTATGCATTCATGTGGGGTCCATCAAAATGTATTCACGTGATGGCTATGAAAGCATGGTGGGGTCCATGAATGGTGATGCATTTTTAAATGTGCTGCTGGATTAATGCAAGCATGGTAGGGTCCATCTTCAATGCATTGCTGATTTATAAATTGGGATGAAAATCACGTGAATATGCATTTGATAATTTAACTAGCTGTTGCATTTTAATAGGTGCTGCATTGGTGGGCCACTTGTTCACGTGATCTGATATGGTGGAGATCAGCTTGGTGATGATGGGCTGCTGATTGGTAACGTGATGGCTGGATTAAATTTGTTGATCGTCCATTTGGTTGATGCAATCAAATCATGTGATTTCTGGTGGGTTTAAAAAAATACTTCCACAATAAACTCTTAATTGTCAGATATCTTCCCCATTTATTAAGTTATTCAATACACACATTTAATAATTCAAGTGGTAGTAGTGCAGAAATATTAGTCAAATTACCTCATATACATATCAATTTTTTTTCCTTTTTTACGTCCTCAATTAGCTAATTCATAGGATCATAAGGACTTAGTAGGACAACGGTCAGGTTTGGCACATGAATTAAAATTTTTAAAAAATTGATCCGTCTCTGTATGACTTGAGCCTCATTTTACAACAAAAAATAATGTTACCCCCGCACTTAGTGCTTCTATTCTTTTTCAAGCCTGTTCATATCCTTGGTTTAGCTCTGTGATTTTTTTTATATAAACCAAGTCCGGCAATAATTTCCCTCACCATATTTCAGGGTATCTGGGAAGTCATTATTTGCACAACTAAGAGATATTTTCCCTGTTTCACTTTTCAACTTAGAATTCAATTTCAAAGTTAGTTAAATGGAGTGGGAATTGTAGTTTAAGTTCAGGCTCAAAAGGGGTAAACAACCGTTATACTTTTAAAAATAGGCTCATCATGAAAAGAAAATTGCCTTAATCATGTCCATAAATTGATTCAATGGAGTTTTGGCTTTGGAAATTTGTTCAACTAGAATAAAAATTTTCATGTATATGGAAAAAAACTACCTTCTTAAATGACAATTGTGTGTATTAGAAAAACTTTTTAAATTAGAGAAGATTACTCTGATTTTGAAAGAAAACAAGATCGGTTCCTAGGTATATCAGTTTCATCAAGTGATTTGGGACAAAAAATCCAAATATTTTCAACAAGTACATGTTCAAAAACAAATTTAACATTTCATTAAACTTCAACTTTTCCTCACTCAAAGATGTTGAATTCTACATATTGTTTGCTTTTAAGGAATTCAAGAGTTCAAAGTGGGGTCTAATATTACCTTTTATGCAAGAATTTTCCAAAGTTTTTTTAACACCAATATAAACATCAAGGTAGTGGAAGAAATATTTAGAGAAAATTAATGCAACGCATTCACCCCCACACTTGAAGTTAACATTGTCCTCAATGTAAATCATGCCATCAAAATAAAAGGGAGTAATTGTAAAAATGTGAAATGTTAACTTCCCTATTTTGGCGAGTTGAGCTGAATTTGCATCCCATGGTGCTTCTTTCCAAGCAGTTTTTGAAAATAACCAATAAAGCTCAAAATTAAAAAGTATCAAAATTCTAGAAAAAGGAACTAAAAGAAATAATTAAAAGTAAAACTTCCCTGATAGAAAAAGGAAAAGTTCGGGTTGCCTCCTAAAAAGCTCTTGGTTTAAAGTCATTAGCCTGACTGGAGATCTTCAATTGAGTGGCGTGGTTTCGCAGAAGGAGTGGATGACTCCTATTGGAATGTGATCCCCTAAGAAGTAGGGTTTGAGGCGCTGCTCATTGACTTTGAATGCTCCTGTCTTTTCACTCCAGATTTCAACAGCTCCATGAGGAAATACTTGTAATACTTTGAATGGTCCCGACCACCTCGACTTCAATTTTACTGGAAATAATTTAAAACGAGAATTAAAAAGCAATACCATATCATTAGCTTTGATTACCTTCTGCTGGATGTGTTTGTCATGCCAAAATTTTGTCTTTTCCTTGTACATCTTTGAATTTTCATAAGCGTCGAGTCGAATCTCCTCGAGTTCATCAAGCTGTAGTAGACTTTCTCCTGCAGATTTCAAATCAAAATTCAAAAATTTGATTGCCCAGTATGCTTTGTGCTCCAGCTCTACAAGCAAGTGGCATGTTTTTCCATAGACTAGTCTGAAAGGTGTTGTTCCAATCGGAGTCTTGCAAGCCGTGCGGTATGCCCAAAGAGCATCATTGAGTTGCCTTGACCAATCTCGCCATGATTGGGATACCGTCTTCTCAAGTATCTGTTTAATCTCGCGGTTTGAGATTTCAGCCTTACCACTTGTTTGTGGGTGGTATGGGGTGGTGATTTTATTTGAGACCCCGTATTTCTTGAGCAGTTGCTCCATTTGCTTGTTATAGAAGTGGCTTCCTCCGTCACATATGATTGCTCGTGGTACACCACATCTGGTAAAAATGTTGCGTTTTAAGAATTTGTTGACCACCCTTGAGTCATTTGTTGGAGAAGCGATTGCCTCCACCCATCTAGTTATGTAATCAACCGCCAGAAGTACCTACTAGTTGTTGAATGAGGATGGGAAAGGTCCCATGAAATCCATGCCCCAGACATCGAACGGTTCGACCTCGAGAATGCTTGTGAGTGGCATCTCGTTTCGCTTAGAATTTTTTCCTGTTCTTTGGCACCTGTCACAAGTTAGTGTAAATGATTGAGCATCTTTGAACAAAGTGGGCCAGAAGAAACCTGATTGTAAGACTTTGGCTGCTGTTTTGGTGGGACCCATGTGGCCACCATATGGTGAAGAATGACAGTGGTAAAGGATGCTTTGGATTTCTTCGTTTGGTACACATCGGCGAATCAGACCGTCGTCGCATCTCTTGTAAAGGTATGGGTCCTCCCATATGTAGTATTTTACATCCGCCATGAGTCACTTTTTCTGTTGATAGCTGAAATTGGGTGGAATTTCTTTATAGACCAAGTAATTAACAATGTCTCCATACCATGGCATTGACGCTTCTTTAAGTGCAAGCAGGGATTCATCAGGAAATTCCTATTGATTTGTTCATTTTTAGATAGATCATACATCTCAGTTGATGGTAGTCTCGACAGATGATCAGCTACCACATTCTCTGTGCCTTTCTTATCTCGGATTTCAAGGTCAAATTCTTGTAATAGCAAAATCCAGCGAATCAACCTTGGTTTAACATCTTTCTTAGCAATTAGATAGCGAATGGTTGCGCGGTCTGTGTAGACAATCACCTTTGACCCTACAAGATAAGAACAAAATTTATCAATAGCGAATACAACAGCTAATAATTCTTTTTCAGTGGTAGCATAGTTGACTTGAGCGTTATCAAGGGTTTTGCTTGCATAATAAATCACTACTGGCTTGTTGTCCTTCCGTTGACCCAAAACTGCCCCAACTACATGGTCACTTTCGTCTTACATGATTTCAAATGGTAGGCTTCAATCAGGCAGCTGTATAATTGGGGCAGTGGTCAAAGCTTCTTTTAACCTACAAAATGATTTTACACAGTCATCAGAAAAATTAAATTTTACATCTTGATTTAGCAGGTTAGTCAGAGGCTGAGCAATTTTTTAAAAACTTCAATGAAACGCCGATAGAAACCGGCATGTCCCAGGAAACTCCGAATTCCTTTGACCGAATTTGGTGGCAGTAGTTTTTCAATGACTTCTATTTTTGCCCGGTCAACCTCAATACCTCTTCTTGAGACTAAATGCCCTAATACAATTCCTTCCTGTACCATGAAATGGCATTTTTCCCAATTCAACACCAAGTTGGTTTCCTCGCATCTCTGTAAAACCTTAGACAAGTTTGATAAGCATGATTCAAATCTAGTGCCATAAATAGAAAAATCATCCATGAATACTTCCATTATGTGTTCAATGTAATCAGAAAATATGGCCATCATGCATCGTTGAAAAGTGGCAGGTGCATTACAAAGACCAAAAGGCATGTGTCTGTATGCAAAAGTGCCGTATGGACAGGTGAAAGTGGTTTTCTCTTGATTCTGTGGGTGAATTGGAATCTGAAAGTAGCCAAAGTAACCATCCAGATAGCAAAATTAAGAGTGATTGGCAAGTCGTTCAAGCATTTGATCAATTAAAGGCAAAGGAAAATGATCCTTTCGGGTGGCAATATTTAATTTGCAATAATCGATGCACATTCGCCAACCTGTGACTGTCATTGTGGGAATAAGTTCATTTTTATCATTTTTCACGACAGTCATACTACATTTCTTGGGTACCACATGTACAGGGCTTACCCAACTGCTACCAGAAATAGGGTAGATGATTCCGACATCAAGAAGTTTTAAAATTTCCTTTTTCACCACTTGTTTCATGTTTGGATTCAGTCGTCTTTGAGGTTCAATGCTTGTCTTATAATTTTCCTCCATTAGAATTCTGTGCATGCATAGAGAAGGACTAATACCAGGTAGGTCATTAATGCAGTAGCCAATTGCCTTCCTATGTCTTCTTAGTACAGGTTTGAGTTCTACCTTTGACGCTTCTTCCTTTCATGTCTGGATAGGTATCGTTTGAGCCAAGAAATGCATACTTGAGATTTTTAGGAAGAGGTTTGAGTTCTACCTTTGACGCTTCTTCCTTTGTTTTTGTTGATGGAAAGGAATTGATGTCTATATCCAGCTTTTCAGTAAGTGAGTTAAAAGGGGTTCCATCCAAGAGAGTGGGACAAGCAGACAGTTCGGGGTTATCGTTTTCAACAGTTGCACTCTGAATGATACATACCTCCATTGGGTCATCCCTTTCTTCGATCGGCAAAGAGTTGATGATGTCGACCCGCAGGCAAGAGTTATCAGTTGATAGGTGCTTTGTTACCTCAGAAAGATTAAATTCAACTTTTTCATCTTCAACTGTCAGTGAGAGTCGACCATTCTTAACGTCTATGCTGGCTCCAACACTGGCTAAGAAAGGTCGTCCTTGAATGATCGAGATTTGGTGATCCTCCTCCATGTCGAGGACCACAAAGTCGACTAGGATGAACAATTTTTTGACTTTCAAGGGAACGTCTTTAAGGATGCCAACTAGAAATTTGATTGATCGGTCGGTCAGTTGGAGAGACATAGACATTGGTTTTGGATCACCCATGTTCATCTTTTTACAGATGGAGAGTGGGATCAAACTTACACTGGCTCCAAGATCACATAGTGCTTTGCTAATTTGGACATTTCCAAGAGCACATGGAATGGAGAAGCTTCCAGGGTCCTTTAGCTTCTCTGGTAACTTGTTCTGCAAAATAGCGCTGCACTCCTCAGTGAGTGAAATGGTTCCGTACTCCTTGAGTTTTCTTTTGTTGGATAGCATGTCCTTGAGAAATTTTGCATAAGCTGGCATTTGGGAAAGCATGTCAATGAAAGGCACATTGATTGACAGGTTCTTAAGAGTAGAAATAAACTTCTCGAACTGCTTTTGGAGCTTAGCCTGTCGCTGCCTTTGTGGGAAGGGGAGAGGAGGCTGGTAAGGAGGTGGTGGTATATAAGGCTTTTCCACCACTGGCTCTGGCTGTGGCTCCTCTTTTTGCTTCTTTCTCTATTCGACATCCTTTTCTTTGACCATTTGAGGTGGGTCGATCTGCTTTCCACTCCGCAAGGTTACCGCCTGCACCTGATCCCTAGGATTTACTTCAGGTTGGCCAAGGAGTTTACCCTGATTTCTTTGGGATGAGGCTTTGGCATTTTGAGCAATTTGATTTTCAAGCAACTTGATGTTGGCTTGCATTTGGTCCATTCTTTCATCATTTTTTTGAGCATTAGGATGATATTTTCGAGCATGGACTCAGTGGGTTGTTCTTGAGGTGGTGCAGGTAGGGTTGTTGGGTTTGATATGAAGGATGGTTTAATGGTTTTTTAAGGAAACCAGATGACTTATTATTTTGAGAAAAATTTTGTGTGTTTGAATGGTTTGCCCAAGAAAAATTGGGGTGGTTCCTCCATCCAGGGTTGTAAGTATTAGAGTAAGGGTTACCATATGCACGAGTATCATACTGGTTATTGATTGCATTAGCTTGCTCGCCTGTGGTGTCTTTAATGGCAAAACTACACTCAGTTGTGTAGTGTGAAACTCCACAAATTTCGCATGAGATGTGTCCAGTAGAAGTTGCATTCTGGTCCTTAGATTCTTATTTTTTTTGTTGCAAAATTTTATCAAGTTTATCATGTATAGCATGTATGGATTTGACATCATATACATTTCCTCGCCGAGAGGTTCCTCGAACATCGCCGTACTGAGAATCATAAAGAGCTAAATCATCGAGGAGTTTGAGGGCCTCCTCGTCAGTTAGTCGCATGAATCGGCCACCAGCAGCTGAATTGACGGCGCTTCGGCTAGGTCAATTGAGTCCATTGAAAATTTTTTCAATAATATCTCCTTGCGAAATACCATGATGAGGGCACTTGCGCTGCAGATCTTTCATCCTCTCCCACACATCATATAAGGTTTCACCATCTTTTTGGACGAATTGATTGATCTCGTCTCTGATTTTCCTGGTTTTATTGGGTGGAAAGAATTTTTCCAGGAATGCAGTAGAGAGCTCATCCCATGTGTTGAAAGTATCCGATGGCATAGAATAGAACCATTCACTTTCCTTGTCACGAAGAGAAAATGGGAAAAGCTGCATACGAATTACCTCGCGTGAAATGTTTTGTACCCTAATTGTGTTGCATAATTACAGGAATTTCGTGATATGTACGGTTGGGTTTTCAGAGGGAAGTCCTGCAAATTGGTCCTGTTGAACCATCCGGATGAGACCAGGATTCAGTTCAAAATTTCTTCCATCAATCTCTGGTTCGACTATGCAAGATCAAAATCCACGAGGGTTCGGGCGGTTCCGATTGCTAAGTGTCATTCTCCTTGGAGGAGCATTGTTCTCTGCCTGGCCTTCCTCCTGCTCTTGATGTGGAGGGTTTTGATTATTGCATTCGGCCATGGTGTCTTCAGGATATTTCTGTTGCTTGTAATCACGGATTCTTCTCCTAAGAGAACGTTCAATCTTAGGTCAGCAACAAAAAGTTTTTCAGCTAGTTGTTTTGCAAAATTTCAGGTATGTGGGTGCATACAAAGATTAACTAGCTAATTTAGAACAATAAAATAAATAAAAATAAAGAAAGTATCTAAAAACAAAATTTAAAGCAACGCCGAAATTCCTCGGCAACAGCGCCAAAATACTTGTTCGCAATCTTACCGCAAGTGCACGGGTCATAAATTGTAGTATATAAATTATCGTTCCACAGGGAATTCGGGATTATAAATTTTGCTTTTAAACGCTTTCATGTCGGATATGGAGAGAATATAGCAAATAAAATAGAAAAGTGGGGAGAAAATGCAGTAAATAAAAGGGAAAGAAAATAAATAAAATGGGAAGAAGTGCAAATTAAAAATGAGGAGAGAAAGCGAAAGTGCAAATACCTAGGGTCTAGGATTTCACATGTGTATTTTGCAACGGGTAGTGGTATAATTATTTAATTTGGATATTGTTTGTTCAAGGAGAACAAACCCTAATTTATCCTTGAACCTTCTCTCGAAACCTACAAGGTGTACCCTAATTTTCTTAACCCACTATTCTCATGGGATTAAGTTAATTAGAATCCATTAAGTTCTGTGGTTTGTTCATGTAATTCCTCAAGGTTATCATGCCTATTTTCATGGTCTTAGATTTCTAGGTTTAATGTCTTGACTTTTGTATATTAGATTTCCACCTTTCGGTTCCATCACCTAATATATGGAATCATGCCAAAGTACGGGCCCATGTACATAGCAAGCATAAAAATCACAAGATATTAAATTAACAGCAACATCCAAAATAAATGATTTAAAAATCCACACCACACTGCATTGCACGCATGCTACATCCTAAACCCTAGATTTTAAGGTTTAGCCAAGCATGTTTAAGTTCAAAATAAAATTAAAATTAAATCCATCTTAAACAAGATAACTAAAATTAAAAAGGGAAAAGATAGAAAAGCTTATTGGTTTGAAGCCCTGATTGTGTGTCGGTCGCTCCACGCAATTCGCTGGTCTGTCTTTTTCCCGTGCTCTCCACCTTGATTTCACTCTCCTTCTTTCTCAGAATTATGCTCTAATCTTCTTCTAAAATCCCTGCTAAAACATTTTACAGTGGTATCTTTGCAGGGATTTTCTGTTGCTAGCTTCTGGGAATTTTACTGTTGTCGAATGCTGTGTCTGCTACCCGATGCTGTGTCTGCTGCGGAATGTCCCCTGCTACCGGATTAACTCCTTCCTTATATAATCGTTTATGTGGGGTCCACATGCAGTTCCTGCTGAACGTGATCACGTGATGTGGTAGCTGCTGAATTCTGCTGGACGTAAATGCATGATGAGATGAATGCTGTTGCTTGATGCATTTTCACATGAATTTCATTTGTGGGCAGCTGAATTGCTGCTGAATTTTTAAGTGGGCCCAATGCATGATAAATGTGTAGCATAGCATTTTACGTGAAATGCATTTATCAGCTGCTGATTTTTTTATGCATTCATGTGGGGTCCATCAAAATGTATTCACGTGATGGCTATGAAAGCATGGTGGGGTCCATGAATGGTGATGCATTTTTAAATGTGCTGCTGGATTAATGCAAGCATGGTGGGGTCCATCTTCAATGCATTACTGATTTATAAATTGGGATGAAAATCAAGTGAATTTGCATTTGATAATTTAACTAGCTGCTGCATTTTAATAGGTGCTGCATTGGTGGGCCATTTGTTCATGTGATCTGATATGGTGGAGATCAGCTTGGTGATGATGGGCTGCTGATTGGTAACGTGATGGCTGGATTAAATTTATTAATCGTCCATTTGGTTGATGCAATCAAATCACGTGATTTCTGGTGGGTCCATTGCAAAATGCTGCTGCTGGACGTTGATTAGAGTTGCATTCCATGGCTGCTGCATATATGGATTTCATGTGAAATCTATTTGTGGGCAGGAGCTGCTGATTTGCATTATGTCTTGATGCATTTTCATGTTTTGCATTCAAAGTTGCTGCTGCATTTCCCATTTCTGCATTCACGTCATGCTGCTGCATTTCCCATCTTTGCATTCATGTAATGCTGCTGCATTTTGAAGTGGTGGGCCACACATGGGTTGCTGCTGAACGGTGCTGATCACGTGATGGGTAAATGCGTGCTGAATAGGTAGCATGGGCGTTGCATACATGGATGTAATTCACGTGAGCTTGGCATGGTGTTTTGAAGTGTGGGGTCCAACATGAATTAATGGCCAGCGTGATCTGAAATGGGTGCTGTATTCACTTCTGTTTAAAATTGCTGCTTTATGCAACAAAATCTGGGCATTGATTTCAAGTAGGCCCCACTTGTTGTAATTTGTTTTCCTGCACAAAAAAATATTTAAATCATTAATTAGTAAAAATCATTAGTGGGTCATTTATGAAATTAATTCAAATCTATAGCAAATATAATTTCAAGCCAAAAGATTATAAAATTGTTTAGTTTGCTTGAAATTAATATTTAATATCTAAAGGTTGCAAAACCATATTTTAAACCAAATTTCATATTAATTTCAATTAATTACTCACCAATTTGGTATAAAATGTCCATAAAATATAATACTAATTTTCAACTTATCGAATACCCCCACACTTGAACTTTTGCTTGTCCTCAAGCAAATATAAAAGAATTCAAGAACAGATTGCAAAATTTCAAGACTTTGAGCAACAATAGGAAATAAACGTTTTGCCCATCATTGAAACTAATGAGAGCATTAAATTAAAGAATTCGAAAAATAATACTTATTGAAAATCTCAGTCAACAATTCCTTCTCACATGACTAATACTGTACACCCTGTCACCTAATTTATTTTCTATCATTAAGAGTTTAAAAAAAACTCCCGCAATAAACTCTTAATTGTCAAATATCTTCCCCATTTATTAAGTTATTCAATACACACATTTAATAATTCAAGTGGTACTAGTGCAAAAGATATTAGCCAAATTACCTTATTTACATATAAAAAAAATTTATCTTTTTTTTTTTCCTTTTTTACGTCCTCAATTAGCCAATTCATAGGATCATAAGGACTTAGTAGGACAACGGTCAGATTTGGCACATGAAATAAAATTTTAAAAAAATTGAACCGTCTCTGTATGACTTGAGCCTCATTTTACAACAATAAATAATGTTACCCCCCGCACTTAGTGCTTTTATTCTTTATCAAGCCTATTCTTATCCTTGGTTTAACTCTGTGATTTTTTTTTTAGAAACCAAGTCCGATAATAATTTTCCTTACCATATTTCAGGGTATCTGGGAAGTCATTATTTGCACAGCTAGGAGATATTATTCCCTGTTTCACTTTGCAACTCAGAATTCAATTTCAAAGTTGGTTCAACGGAGTGGGAATTGTTGTTTAAGTTCAGACTCAAAAGGGGTAAACAACCGTTATACTTTTAAAGATAGGCTCATCATGAAAAGAAAATTGTCTTAATCATGTCCATAAATTGGTTCAATGGAGTTTTAGCTTTGGAAATTTCTTCAACCAGAATAAAATTTTTCATGTATATAGAAAAAATACCTTCTTAAATGACAATTGTGTGTATTAGAAAAACTTTTTAAATTAGAGAAGATTACTCTGCTTTTGAAAGAAAACAAGATCGGTTTCTAGGTATATCAGTTTCGTCAAGTGATTTGGGACAAAAAATCCAAGTATTTTCAACAAGTACATGTTCAAAAACAAATTTAACATCTCATTAAACTTCAACTTCTCCTCACTCAAAGATGTTGAAATTCTACGTATTGTTTGCTTTTAAGGCATTCAAGAGTTCAAAAAGGGGTCTAATATTACCTTTTATGCAAGAATTTTTCAAAGTTTTTTTTTAACACCAATATAAACATCAAGGTAGTGAAAGAAATGTTGGAAACAATGTTCTAAACAAAACAAAATTTACCAAAGCATGAGTTTTGATGATTAACAAAGACTAATTTGAGTATATCAAGTATACTAATGAGTTTGCCAAATGTTTTAAGGAATTGAAATAGTCAAGTCGATCCCCAAGTCGACTTGGACTTCGACTTAGGGTAAAGTCGATCCCAAAGTCGAATCCATTATCAACTTAAAAAAGAACTTCAAAGGCAAAATCAAAATTGGAAGAATAGCCGGTGAAGTCGCAGGCTAAGTCGACTCCACTTGCGACTTGGGAAGCCAAGTCGCAAACGAAGTCGACCTCACTATCGACTTCAGTCTAGAAAAACTGTTCAGGCCTGATATTGGGACACAAAGCTGCCCAAGTCGCAGGCCAAGTCAACTCCAGATGCGACTTGGGTGAAGTCGCAGACAAGGTCGACTGCATCCTCGACTTGAGAAGTTCAGACTTGAAAGATGCATTCCCAAGCTCATTCCAAGAATCTATTTGGACTTTCTCAAATCCAAGTAATATGTAAAGACCATGTTCAAGATTAACTTGAGCATTCTTGAGATTCAAGGTAAGGATTCAAGTTCAAGTTCAAATCAAGTCTATCAAGTCTAAGGCAAATTTTCAAGCTTGCTTCCCAAATGAAGATATATTCAAGATATGAACATCAAACGACTCCAAAAGAAGCAAGGTGCATGAATATATCATGCAAGGACTCAAGCTCTCCTAAGTTCTACAAGGTTCAAGCAAATCCAGGATGGATCAAGGTCAAGCTCTTCATGAATCACAAGATCTACAAGTATGAGGAGCCACTTGACAATTAAAGGACTAAAGGAAGAAAGCCAAGCAAGCTAGAAGAAAAATCAAATGAGGATCAAGGCATTATTGGCGAAGACCAAGTCAAGTCGCAACCCAAGTCGACTCCAGGATCGACTTGAGTTGAAGTCTGAAGCCAAGTCGACCCAAGTCTCAGACTTGGATATCTGAAGAACCCAAGTCGCAAGCCAGGTCGACTCCATGTACGACTTGGAAGCCAAGTCGCAGGCCAAGTCGACTTCATCTTCGACTCTGAAATAACGGTCGAATTTTTGAACGTTGGAGTTCATTTATTGCGCGTCAACCACCTCTACAACGTTCATATTTTCCTCACTCTATAAAAGGACACTCAAATGAACGTGAAAAAATATACAAGACACTCACATACACATCACAAAGTCCAAAGAGAGAAAATAAGTGCAAGAAAGGTTTCCCATTTGATTTTCTCCATTTTTGAGTGGTCCATATACTTTCAAAGGAAGAAAGAGCTTCAAGAGTGCAAGCTGCTTCATCGATACTCATCCAAGCTGCTTCTAACTTCTTCCTCGAGCTCAACCTGTCTACACATCTCTGTAAAGTGTAGTTTTTCTTATTTCAAAGTCTTGTTGTATTAACCTTGATTTAGCTTGAGTAGCTAAGATCAAGTGTATGCAAGGTAGTGTGTGATTGGAGTGGAACTCATCACCTACTTGTGCAGTGTGTTGCTTATGCTCCCTAGAGCTGGAATCTAGAAGAGAGTATAGGCTCTAAGTTGTTTATGCCCCCTAGAGCTGGAATCTAGAAGAGAGCATAGGCTCTAAGTTGTATATGCCCCCTAGAGCTAGAATCTAGAAGAGAGCGGAGACTCTAAGTGTATTCGAGGAATACATAGTGGAACCCAAGTCACAACGGAGTGTGAGCTTGGAAGAGTGGAGTAGGGAAGGTTTGCCCGAACCACTATAAATCTTGTCTTCTGCTTCTTTTTACTGCTTTATCAAAATTGCTCTCTATTTGCTTTAAAAAGGGGATTAATTTTTAAAGGGGTTAAGATTTTAATTTACCAAAGAATTTTTTAAAGAACCCAATTCACCCCTCCCCTCTTGGGTTTAGCCATCAACTCGGGACCAACAAAAAATATTTAGAGAAAAATAATGCAATGCATTCACCACCACACTTGAAGTTGACATTGTCCTCAATGTAAATCATGCCATCAAAATAAAAGGGAGTAATTGTAAAAATGTGAAATATTAACTTCCCTATTTTGGCGAGTTGAGCTGAATTTGCATCCCATGGTGCTTCTTTCCAAGTAGTTTTTGAAAATAACCAATAAAGCTCAAAATTAAAAAGTATCAAAATTCTAAAAAAAGAACTAAAAGAAATAATTAAAACTAAAATTTCCCTGATAGAAAAAGGAAAAGTTCGGGTTGCCTCCCGAAAAGCACTTGGTTTAAAGTCATTAGCCTGACTGCAGATCTTCAATTGAGTGGCGTGGTTTCGCAGAAGGAGTGGATGACTCCTATTGGAATGTGATCCCCTAAGAAGTAGGGTTTGAGGCGCTGCTCATTGACTTTGAATGCTCCTGTATTTTCACTCCAGATTTCAACAGCTCCATAAGGAAATACTTGTAATACTTTGAATGGTCCCGACCACCTCGACTTCAATTTTCCTGGAAATAATTTAAAACGAGAATTAAAAAGCAACACCATGTCATTAGATTTGATTACCTTCTGCCGGATGTGTTTGTCATGCCAAAATTTTGTCTTTTCCAAGTACATCTTTGAATTTTAATAAGCGTCGAGTCAAATCTCCTCGAGTTCATCAAGCTATAGTAGACGCCTTTCTCCTGCAGATTTCAAATTAAAATTCAAAAATTTGATTGCCCAGTATGCTTTGTGCTCCAGCTCTACAGGCAAGTGGCATGATTTTCCATAGACTAGTCTGAAAGGTGTTGTTCCAATCGAAGTATTGAATGCTGTGTGGTATGCCCAAAGAGCATCATCAAGTTGCCTTGACCAATCTCGCCGTGATTAGGATACCGTCTTCTCAAGTATCTGTTTAATCTCGCGGTTTGAGATTTCAGCCTGACCACTTGTTTGTGGGTGGTATGGGGTGGTGATTCTATGTGTGACCCTATATTTCTTGAGCAGTTGTTCCATTTTCTTGTTACAGAAGTGGCTTCCTCCGTCACTTATGATTGCTCGTGGTACACCAAATCTAGTAAAAATGTTGCATTTTAAGAATTTGGCGACCACCCATGAGTCATTTGTTGGAGAAGCGATTGCCTCCACCCATCCAGTTACGTAATCAACCGCAAGAAGTATGTACTGGTTGTTGAATGAGGATGGGAAAGGTCCCATAAAATCCATGCCCCAGACATCGAACGGTTCGACCTCGAGAATGCTTGTGAGTGACATCTCGTTTCGCTTTGAAATGTTTCCTGTTCTTTGGCACCTGTCACAGGTTAGTGTAAAAGATCGAGCATCTTTGAACAAAGTGGGCCAGAAGAAACCTGATTGTAAGACTTTTGCTGCTGTTTTGGTGGGACCCTTGTGGCCACCATATGGTGAAGAATGACAGTGGTAGAGGATGCATTGGATTTCTTCGTTTGGTACACATCGGTGAATCAGACCGTCACCGCATCTCTCGTAAAGGTATGGGTCCTCCCATATGTAGTATTTTACGTTCACCATGAATCTCTTTTTCTGTTGATAGCTGAAATTGGGTGGAATTTCTTTACAGACCAAGTAATTAACAATGTCTCCATACCATGGCATTGACGCTTCTTTAAGTGCAAGCAAGGATTCATGGGAAATTCCTCATTAATTTGTTCATTTTTAGATAGATCATACTTCTCAGTTGATGGTAGTCTCGACAGATGATCAGCTACCACATTCTCTATGCCTTTCTTATCTCGGATTTTAAGGTTAAATTCTTGTAATAGCAAAATCCAGTGAATCAGCCTTGGTTTAGCATCTTTCTTAGCAATTAGATAGCGAATGGCTGTGTGGTCTGTGTAGACAATCACCTTTGACCCTACAAGATAAGAACGAAATTTATCAATAGCGAATACAACAGTTAATAATTCTTTTTCAGTGGTAGCATAGTTGACTTGAGCATCATCTAGGGTTTTGCTTGCATAATAAATCACCACTGGCTTGTTGTCCTTCCGTTGACCCAAAACTGCCCCAACTGCATGGTCACTTGCATTGCACATGATTTCAAATGGTAGGCTCCAGTCAGGCGGCTATATAATTGGGGCAGTGGTCAAAGCCTCTTTTAACCTGCAAAATGATTTTATACAGTCATCAGAAAAATTAAATTTTACATCTTGATTTAGCAGGTTAGCCAGTGGCTTAGTAATTTTAGAAAAATCTTTAATGAAACGCCGATAGAAACCGGCATGTCCCAGGAAACTCCGAATTCCTTTGACCAAATTGGGTGGCGGTAGTTTTTCAATGACTTCTATTTTCGCCCGGTCAACCTCAATACCTCTGCTTGAGACTAAATGCCCTAATACAATTCCTTCCTGTACAATGAAATGACATTTTTCCCAATTCAACACCAAGTTTTATTCCTCGCATCTCTGTAAAACCTTAGACAAGTTTGATAAGCATGATTCAATTGTAGTTTCATTAACAGAAAAATCATCCATGAATACTTCCTTTATGTGTTCAATGTAATAAAAAAATGTGGCCATCATGCATCATTGAAAACTGGTAGGTGCATTACAAAGACGAAAAGGCATGCGTCTGTATGTAAAAGTCCCGTATGGATAGGTGAAAGTGGTTTTCTCTTGATCCTGTGGGTGAATTGGAATATGAAAGTAGCCTGAGTAACCATCCAGATAGCAAAAGTAAGAGTGATTTGCAAGTCGTTCAAGAATTTGATCAATGAAAGGCAAAGGAAAATGATCATTTCGGGTGGCAATATTTAATTTGCAATAATCGATGCACATTCGCCAACCTGTGATTGTCGTTGTGGGAATAAGTTCATTTTTATCATTTTTCACGACAGTCATACCGCCTTTCTTGGGTACCACATGTACAGGGCTTACTCAACTGCTATTAGAAATAGCGTAGATTATTCCGGCATCAAGAAGTTTTAAAATTTCCTTTTTCACCACTTCTTTCATGTTTGGATTCAGACGCCTTTGAGGTTCAATGCTTGTCTTACAATTTTCCTCCATTAGAATTCTGTGCATGCATAGAGAAGGACTAATACCAGGTAGGTCATTAATGCAGTAGCCAATTGCCTTCCTATGTCTTCTTAGTACAGTTAATAGATCATCTGATTGAGATTCGGAAAGATTTGCATTGATTATGAATGGATAGCTATCGTTTGAGCCAAGAAATACATACCTGAGATTTTTAGGAAGAGGTTTGAGTTCTACATTTGGCGCTTCTTCCTTTGTTTTTGTCGATGGAAAGGAATTGATGTCTGTATCTAGCTTTTCAGCAGGTGAAATAAAAGGGGTTCCATCCCAGAGAGTGGCACAAGCAGACAGTTCGAGGTTATCGTTTTCAATAGTTGCACTCTGAATGATACATACCTCCATCGGGTCATCCCTTTCTTCGATCGGCAAAGAGTTGATGACGTCGACCTGCAGGCCAGAGTTTCACTGGCTCCGAGATCACATAGTGCTTTGCTGATTTGGACATTCCAGGGTCCTTTAGCACATGGAATGGAGAAGCTTCCAGGGTCCTTTAGCTTCTCTGGTAACTTGTGTTGGAAACAATTGTTGAAATCAAATGCAAAATATCCAAAGCATGCGTTTTCATGATTAACAGCACAATTTGAGTAAGTATGAGCTACTAATGTGTTTTGTCTATTGTTTAAGGATATAAAAATGAAAAATACAAAGTATGACAGGTCAAGTCAATCTCCAAGTCGACTCAGACATCGACTTGGGCCAAGTTGATTTCTCAAGTCGACTCCATTTTTGACTTCAAAGGTCATCCTCTGTCCAGAGTTGAAATTAGGAGCAAGAATTCTCGAAGTCGCAGATGAAGTCAACTCCACTTGGGACTTGGGAGAAGTCGCAGACCAAGTCGACTCCAGTATCGACTTCACATGACACTTTCCTTCCAGCGTTGAATTTGGGGAGCAGAGCTGCCAAAGTCGCATATGAAGTCGACTCCACATGCGACTTGGGTGAAGTCGCAGACCAAGTCGACTCCAACATCGACTTGAGCATAACAATGCAGGATTTGAAAAGCTAAGTCACAAACCAAGTCGACTTGACTTGCAACTTGAGTGAAGCTGAAGGCTAAGATAACCCAAGCTTTCAACTTAGATCAAAATGAAGACTAAAACAAATTTAAAGCAAGTAAAGTTGTATAAATTCATATAAAAGTGATGAGAGAACAATTATTGGATAAGCGGAGTCATTTCAAAGTATTTTAAGTTCACTTGGCAGGATATGAAGGCCAAGTCGCACCCTAAGTCGACTCCAGCATCGACTTGGGTGAAGTCCAAGACCAAGTCGACGCAAGGAAGAACTTGAACAAGCTGAGCATGGCGAAGTCGCAGGCCAAGTCAACTCCATATGCGACTTGGAGACGTAATGTTCGAATTTTTGAACATTGGAACATTTATTGCGCGCCAACCAACTTCATAACGTTCAAAAATCTCCCTCCTCTATATCTAGACACTCAAGCAAACGTGGAAATACACAAGTAAGAGCTGAAAAAGAGGAAAGAAGTGCTACTAAGAGTTTTATCTCACTTTCTTCTCAACGCAATACGATTCATTTCTACAGATTCTTCCTCGAGCTGAAACTTGCTACACAAATCTGTAAAGTGTAGATTTCTTCTATTTCATCTTATTTGGTTTTTGGTGCTTGGTTTGATTTTGGTGTTTCAAACCAAGCTATAGCAAAGTAGGGTTGTGATTGGAGTGGAACTCGTCACCTACTTGTGCTATTTGTTGTATACGCCCCCTAGAGCTAGAATCTAGAAGAGAGTGGAGACTCTAGTTGTATTCGCGGAATACATAGTGGAGCCCAAGTCCAAGGGAGTGTGAACTTGGAAGAGTGGAGTAAGGAAGGTTGCCCGAACCACTATAAACCTTGTCTACTGTTTTTCATTTTTGCTTTCATTATCTTACTGCTTTCTATTTGTTTTATTAAAGGGATCAAACTAAACCGGGATAAAATCTCTAATTTAAGTTTTTAATTTTTTAAATACCCAATTCACCCCTCCCCTCTTGTGTAATTTCTATTAATTCGGGACCAACAAGTGGTATCAGAGCAGGTCTTTGAGTTTTACCAAAGAGATATTTTGATATGGCATCCTAATCCACTTCCGTTCCAGCATTTGTCGAAGGCCAATCCTTTACTAAGCCACCATTGTTTAATGGGAATAATTTTGGATATTGGAAGCTACGTATGAAACAACTCATCATGGCTACAGATATGGACTCTTGGATTGCAATCCAAGACGGTGTGACTTTGCCTATTGAGGAAAGAGCTTCCAAATTGACCGATGAGGAAGTGAAAATTATAAAGAGCAACGCCAAGGCTATGAATTCATTATTTTGTGCTCTTACGGCTTCCGAATATGATAGAGTATCCTCTTGTTTAACTACCAAAGAGATATGAGATACACTAACATTTATCTATGAAGGAACTTCTCAAGTCCAAGGGACAAGGAGAAATATTTTGATTGGAGAATTGAAAAACTTTAGAATGTTAGAAACAGAAAATATTTCTGAAATATTTGCTAGATTTTCCAAGATTACTAACGCCTTGAAAGGGCTAGGAAAAGCAATTTCTGAATCTGATCAGGTCATGAAGATTCTGAGGGTGCAAGAATAAATTAGGGTTTGTTCTCCTTTAACAAACAATATCAAAATTAAATAATTATACCACTACCCGTTGCAAAATACGCATGTGAAATCCTAGACCCTAGGTATTTGCACTTTCGCTTTCTCTCCTCATTTTTAATTTGCACTTCTTCCCATTTTATTTATTTTCTATCCCTTTTATTTACTGCATTTTCTCCCTACTTTTTTATTTTATTTGCTATATTCTCTCCATATCCGACACGAAAGTGTTTAAAAGAAAAATTTACAGTCCCGAATTCCCTGTGGAACGATAATTTATATACTACAATCTACGACCCGTGCACTTGCGGTAAGATTGCGAACAAGTATTTTGGCGCCGTTGCGGGGGAATTTCGGTGTTGCTTTAAATTTTGTTTTTAGATACTTTCTTTATTTTTATTTGTTTTATTGTTCTAAAATAGCTAGTCAATCTTTGTATGCACCCACATACCCGAAATTTTGCAAAATAACTAGCTGAAAAAAATTTTGTTGCTGACCTTGAGATTGAACGTTCTCTTAGGAGAAGAATCCGTGGTTACAAGCAACAGAAATATCCTGAAGACACCATGGCAGAATGCAATAATCAAAACCCGCCACATCAAGAGCAGGAGGAAGGCCAGGCAGAGAACAACGCTCCTCCAAGGAGAATGACACTTAGCGATCGGAATCGCCCGAACCCTCGTGGATTTCGATCTTGCATAGTCGAACATGAGATTGATGGAAGAAATTTTGAACTGAATCCCGGTCTCATCCGGATGGTTCAATAGGACCAATTTTCAGGACTTCCCTCTGAAAACCCAACTGTACATATCACGAAATTCCTGCAATTATGCAACACAATTAGGGTACAAAATATTTCCCGCGAGGTAATTCGTCTGTAGCTTTTCCCATTTTCTCTTCGGGACAGGGCAAGAAAATGGTTCTATTCTATGCCGCCGGATACTTTCAACACATGGGATGAGCTCTCTACTACATTCTTGGAAAAATTCTTTCCACCCAATAAAACCAGGAAAATCAGAGACGAGATCAATCAATTTGTCCAAAAAGATAGTGAAATCTTATATGATGCGTGGGAGAGGATGAAGGATCTACAGCGCAAGTGCCCTCATCATGGTATTTTGCAAGGAGATATTATTGAAAAAATTTTCAATGGACTCGATCGACCTAGCCGAAGTGCTGTCAATTCAGCCGCTGGTGGCCGATTTATGAGACTCACTGACGAGGAGGCCCTCAAACTCCTCGATGATTTAGCTATTCATGATTCTCAGTACGACGATGTTCGAGGAACCTCTCAGCGAGGAAATGTATATGATGTCGAATCCATACATGCTATACATGATAAACTTGATAAAATTTTACAGCAAAAGAAGCAGGAATCCAACGATCAGAATGCAACTTCTTCTGGAAAAATCTCATGCGAAATCTGTGGAGCTTCACACTACACAACTGAGTGTAGTTTTGTCATTAAAGACACCACAGGTGAGCAAGCTAATGCAATCAACAACCAGTATGATACTCGCGCATATGGTAACCCTTATTGGCTGCATGGTGGGCCATCTATTCACGTTGCTGAATTACTGCAAGCAAGGTGGGGGCCACCATGAATTAATGGGCAACTAAGAATGCATGCTGCTGCCGTTAGAAAATTCACGTGCATGGACTGATTGTGGGCAGCAGCTTCTCATTCACGTGGGGTCCATGTGTCGAATGCTAGATGCATTCTCTCGTGCAATCTTCATTGTGGGCAGCAGCTTTGTTATTGAATTTTTTATGTGGGCCCAATGTAGCATATCATTTGACGTGAAATGCATTTATCAGTTGTTGAATTTTTTATGCATTCATGTGGGGTCATTTCTGTTTTATCAATTGGGATGGAAATCACGTGATTATGCAGCAGCATTACTGCTAATTTGGTGGGCCACACATGGACAGCAATGCATCACGTGAATGGCTGGATGGATGTTAATTGCTGATCATGTAATTTTGTGGACAGCAGCAACAATTTTGATGGCATTTCACGTGATCTGCAGTTGGTTCCATCAAAAACATTATGGCTGGGAATTTGTAAAAAATGCATGCTGCTGAAATACGTTAAATGGTGTGGGTATTGTGATGCTGGAATTTTACGTCAAAGCATGCTGCATTTAAAATTTCTGCTGCAATTTGAAGTGGTCACATGATAAGTGGAAATTTAGTATTATATTTTATGGACATTTTATACCAAATTGGTGAGTAATTAATTGAAATTAATATGAAATTTGGTTTAAAATATGGTTTTGCAACCTTTAGATATTAAATATTAATTTCAAGCAAACTAAACAATTTTAAAATCTTTTGGCTTGAAATTATATTTGCTATAGGTTTGAATTAATTTTATAAATGACCCACTAATGATTTTTACTAATTAATGATTTAAATATTTTTTTATGGAGGAAAACAAATTAGAGCAAGTGGGGCCTACTTGAAATCAACGCGCAGATTTTGTTGCACAAAGTAGCAATTTTAAACAGACTGAATACAACACCCATTTCAGATCACGCTGGCCATTAATTCATGTTGGACCCCACACTTCAAAACACCATGCCAAGCTCACGTGAATTACATCCATGTATGCAACGCCCATGCTGCCTATTCAGCATGCATTTACCTATCACGTGATCTGCACCGTTCAGCAGCAACCCATGTGTGGCCCACCACTTCAAAATGTAGCAGCATTACGTGAATGTAGAGATGGGAAATGCAGCAGCATGACGTGAATGCAGAAATGGGAAATGCAGCAGCAACTTTGAATCCAAAACGTGAAAATGCATCAAGACATAATGCAAATCAGCAGCTGCTGCCCACAAATAAATTTCACGTGAGATCCATATATGCAGCAGCCATGGAATGCCAATCAACGTCCAGTAGCAGCATTTTGCAATGGACCCACCAGAAATCACGTGATTTGATTGCATCAACCAAATGGACGATCAGCAAATTTAATCCAGCCATTACGTTACCAATCAGCAGCCCATCATCACCAAGCTGATCTCCACCATATCAGATCACGTGAGCAAGTGGCCCACCAATGCAGCACCTATTAAAATGCAACAGCTAGTTAAATTATCAAATGCATATTCACGTGATTTCCATCCCAATTTATAAATCAGCAATGCATTGAAGATGGACACCACCACGCTTGCATTAATCCAGCAGCACATTTAAAAATGCATCACCATTCATGGACCCCACCATGCTTGCATTAATCCAGCAGCACATTTAAAAATGCATCACCATTCATGGACCCCACCATGCTCTCATAGCCATCACGTGAATACATTTTGATGGACCCCACATGAATGCATAAAAAATCAGCAGCTAATAAATGCGTTTCACGTAAAATGCTATGCTACACATTTATCATACATTGGGCCCACTTAAGAATTCAGCAGCAATGCAGCTGCCCACAAATGAAATTCACGTGAAAATGCATCAGCATTCATCTCATCATGCATTTACGGCCAGCAGAATTCAGCAGCTACCCCATCACGTGATCACGTTAAGCAGCAACTGCATGTGGACCCCACATAAACGATTATATAAGGAAGGAGTTAATCCGGTAGCAGGGGGCATTCCGTGGTAGACACAGCATCGGGTAGCAGACAGAGCATTCGGCAACAGAAAAATTCCCAGAAGCTAGCAACAGAAAATCCCTGCAAAGATGCCACTGCAAAATGTTTTAGCGAGGATTTTAGAAGAAGATTAGAGCATAATTCTGAGAAAGAAAGAGAGTGAAAGCAAGGTGGAGAGCACGGGCAAAAGACAGACCGGCGAATAGCGTGGAGCGGCCGACACACCACCAGGGCTTGAAACCAATAAGTTTTTCTATCTTTCCCTTTTTAATTTTTGTTATCTTGTTTAAGAGGGATTGTAATTTTAATTTTATTTTGAACTTAAACATGCTTGGCTAAACCTTAAAATCTAGGGTTTAGGATGTAGCATGCGTACAATGCAGCGTGGTGTGGCTTTTTAAATGATTTATTTTGGATGTTGTTGTTAATTTAATATCTTGTGATTTTTATGCTTGCTATGTACATGGGCCCGTACTTTGGCATGATTCCATATATTAGGTGATGGAATCGAAAGGTGGAAATCTAATATACAAAAATCAAGATATTAAACCTGGAAATCTAAGACCATGAAAATAGGCATGATAACCTTGAGGAATTACATGAACAAACCACAGAACTTAATGGATTCTAATTAACTTAATCCCATGAGAATAAGTGGTTAAGAAAATTAGGGTACACCTTGTAGGTTTCAAGAGAAGGTGCAAGGATAAATTAGGGTTTGTTCTCCTTGAACAAACAATATCCAAATTAAATAATTATACCACTACTCGTTGCAAAATATGCATGTGAAATCCTAGACCCTAGGTATTTGCAATTTCGCTTTCTCTCCACATTTTTAATTTGCACTTCTTCCCATTTTATTTATTTTCTTTCCCTTTTAGTTACTGCATTTTCTCCCCACTTTTCTATTTTATTTGCTATATTCTCTCCATATCCGACACGAAAGCGTTTAAAAGCAAAATTTATAGTCCCGAATTCCCTGTGGAACGATAATTTATATACTACAATCTACGACCCGTGCACTTGTGGTAAGATTGCAAACAAGTATTTTAGCGCCGTTGCCGGGGAATTTCGGCGTTGCTTTAAATTTTATTTTTAGATACTTTCTTTATTTTTATTTGTTTTATTGTTCTAAATTAGCTAGTTAATCTTTGTATGCACCCACATACCCAAAATTTTGCAAAACAACTAGCTGAAAAACTTTTTAGCTCCCCTCACCATATTTCAGGGTATCTAGGGAGAATTTTGATTTTAAATCATTATTACTGTGATTTTCCTTTGTTTTCTACGCGAACCTTGTCATTTGTTGATGTCAAGTCCCTGTAACTCAGCTTAGGTCAACCACCCCCTTTTTATTTTTCTAATGCCTTGTTAGGGTACTGAACATGCTTGAATAATTTCTGTGAAGTAATACCATTTCTGAACCAATTAAAGTACTTGGTCAGCATTTATTTACTTCAATTCTCATCATCTCATTTTGGAAGATTTACATATAGTTGAATTAGAACAATGTATTATGAAATTCCTTTTAATTCTTTCAAATGTTCATTTCAACTTGCCCATTCTTTCATGAATTCAGATTCAAGTCAACATTAATCACAACTTTGCACATTTTCACAATAAGATGGATTGAAACAAAGATAACTTTCATTAGCTGAAATTGACATAACATGCAACATAAAATAAAACATGAAAAATTAAAATGAAAAGCTAACCTATGGTTGAGAATTATACACCCCCAAACTTGAGAGATGCATTGTCCTCAACGCATGATGACCTAAAATGAACTAATAATGAAAATACAATGAAAAACAAAAATAAAATAAAAAATGAAAAATGAAAGGACCGGGACTCCCTCAAGAATCGGACTTGGTGGCGTCATCGTCCTCGCTATTGGCGGGCTGGGGCTGGGATGGCTGCCCGAAGTAGGTGTTGGTCCCGAGTTGATGGCAAAACTCGAGAGGGGAGGGGTGAATTGGGTATTTAAAATTTATAACAGAAACTTAACCCCGGATTAATCTAATCCCCTTAAAGAAGAAATGAAATGGAAAACAATATAATGTAGAGAGCAGGAATATAAATCAAGCACACAGGATTTTTATAGTGGTTCGGGCAACCTCCCTACTCCACTCTTCCAAGCTCACACTCCTTGTGACTTGGGTTCCACTATTGTGTTCTCTCAATACAATTAGAGCCACTCTCTCTTCTAGATTCCAGCTCTAGGAGGCATCAACAAATCACAGCACAAGTAGGTGATGAGTTACACTCCAATCACACACTACTTTGCTTACACTTGATCTTAGTTCCTCAAACTAAATCAAGTTCAACACATACAAAAGAAAAAATAAGAAAACTACACTTTACAGGTGTGTAGAAACAGTTTGGCGCAGAGAAGAACTTGTTGAATTGGCTTTGAATGATCAGTAGTTGAGCTCTTGCAGTTTGAAGCAAAGTTCTTCCTCTTTAATTGGCTTGATCTCTTTAAAGCTCTTGTAGATGGTAGTTATGCACACTTAATGATTCTCAGCTACTTCCCTCGTCCACCATGAATGCCTTTTATAATTTTAGAGGGAATCCGAACGTTAGAAGGTAGGTGGCGCGCATTTAATGCGCCAACGTTCGAATAAAATCCGACCGTTGCGACCCAAGTCGCATGTGGAGTCGACTTCGGATGCGACTTCGTCCAAGTCGCAGATGGAGTCGACTTCGGGTGCGACTTCGCTTCTCCGTCGCAACTTCAAGTTTCAGTCAGGGTCGACTTGGGCATCGACTTGACCCAAGTCGCAGGTGAAGTCGACTTCGGGTGCGACTTCACCTTGTCAGTTTCACAGTCTGAGTCTTGAGTCGACTTTGGCTTCCGACTTCAACTCAAGTCGATCATGGAGTCGACTTGGGTTGCGACTTGACTTGGTCTTCGCTAATAATGCCTTGATCCTCATTTGATTTTGCTTCTAGCTTGCTTGGCTTTCTTCCTTTAGTCCTTGCATGATATATTTATGCACCTTGCTTGCTTTGGAGTCGTTTGATCTTCATATCTTGAATATATCTTCATTTGGAAGTAAACTTGAAAATTTGCCTTGGTCTTGATAGACTTGATTTGAACTTGAACTTGTATCTTTACCTTGAATCTCAAGAATACTCAAGTTAATCTTGAACATGGACTTTGCATATTACTTGGATTTGAGAAAGTCCAAATAGATTCTTGGAATGAGCTTGGGAATGCATCTTTCAAGTCTGAACTTCTCAAGTCGAAGATGGAGTCGACCTTGTCTGCGACTTCACCCAAGTCGCACCTGGAGTCGACTTCGTCTGCGACTTGGGCAGCTTCGTGCCCCAAAATCAGGTCTGGACAGTTTTCCTCGACTGAAGTCGATAGTGAGGTCGACTTCGTTTGCGACTTGGCTTCCCAAGTCGCAAGTGGAGTTGACTTAGCCTGCGACTTCACCTGCTATTCTTCCAGTTTTAATTTTGCCTTTGAAGTTCTGTTTCAAGTTGATAATGGAGTCGACTTTGGGATCGACTTCACCCTAAGTCGAAGTCCAAGTCGACTTGGGGATCGACTTGACTATTTCAGTTCCTTAAAACATTTGGCAAACTCATTAGTATACTTGATATACTCAAATTAGTCTTTGTTAATCATCAAAACTCCTGCTTTGGTCAATTTTGTTTTGTTTTGAACATTGTTTCCAACAATCTCCCCCTTTTTGATGATTGACAAAACTTAATTTGAGTTGATAACTTTCAATCAAAAACAGATCATTGTCATAGAGTTCAAAACATATTCAGATCATTTAACGTAGAGTTCATATTGAATACTTTTCAAGCAAAGCATACCTTTTAAGCAAAGTATAGAAACAATCATTAACAGGTTTATCATTTACCAATCTTTGCAAGCAATCATAAAGCATCTTTCATATATATCAAGTTTCATTTTACAAAATTTCAAAGTAAGCAAAAATGAAATGAAACCCTAGTTTGATACAAACTACCCAACCAAAAAAAACTTAAACCTAATCTATCTTCTCCCCCTTTTTGTCAATCTATCAAAAATGATTCAATTACCAAAGACTTGGTAAATTGAAATTGGGAAATGGGATAGACAGATTGAGTTGGTTTGATGGGACGGACATGGGCTGATGAGTAGAAGGAGGAAACGGGTGCAGGAGACGGCTCGCGATGAACTGAACCCGATTCGAAGGGATCAAGTTCAGGCATGGGCCGCTTCTTGTGACGGCCTGAGGCGAGGTGATATCGGATGGTACGCAAGTCCCGATTGATTCGATCCTGTCGGGAATGCATATCCTGAAGTGCATTTAGAACTCCGGTGACAAGACTTGTCAACCGGTTCTCTTGTTGCCCCATTTCTTCTCGGATGGCAACGATTTCATCTCGAAGAACCTTCAGGGTGACCTCCTCAGATGAATTTGGAGGCGCCCGTTCAGGTGCAGCAGATCCTTGTGGAGAATAGGATCCGTGCGATATGGGAGATGCGGGTTCTTCTAGAGCAGGCGGTGCTTCGGGAGGTTGCTCCCCCTCAGCTTGTGCATGGTACTCATGCTCTCGGGCTGGCTCGCCTAGCTTTTCCCGTATTCTGTCTTCTCTAAATTGCTCCAGATTGATCTTCATTCGTTGGAGCAGTGCCTTGTTGATTGCATTCATCGTTTTGGGCACTTCAAATGGTTCCCCGTCAATGTCGACCTCGAACCGTTCTAGGATCCTAGTGATCCAGGATCCGTAAGGTAGTACGCCTCTCAGATTGTCTTTCCGGCACGCCAAGGCTTCTAGAAATAGCCTGGGAAGGCTGATCTTGACTTTATTGATTAACTTCCACAGGATCATGGCTTCTTGTGGATTCAGTTGATTTCTTCCGCCCCCTTTTGGATAGATACAGTGGGCAATTAGCAGACGGAGGACTCTGAGCCTAGGAGAAAGATCCATGTAATGCAAAAACTTTGTGCCTGCATGGTATTTGTTGCTCTTTGTCAGCTCGTTGTAGATTTTGTCCATTGTCAGGTCTGTAGGAAGTTGTTCTTCTTCATAGGGTACTTGAAGAATGCTCCCGATTCTCCTTAAGGCTTCATTTTGATTTGGATCATTTAGAGAACCCAGATACATCTCGCTTCCTTTGACATAGGCTGAGAACTTGGTATCATCCCATAAATAGTAGAAGAGTCTAGTGAGGTCGGGATAGATCCTTTCGTCAGATTTTAACAGTTGTGTCCAACCTTGGAAGTCAAGCAACTCTTCTATATCAAACTCGTAGTCGCTCAGAAATTTGAAATCGATGATTTTGGGAATGAATACCTTTCTCTCATAAAAATATTTGTAGAAGCGACTGTGTTGCTGCTCAAACTTGAAGTAGTTCGTGGGCATTTTCAAGACTTGCCCCTTTTTTTTTGGGATTCTTGAGGTGGATGAGCTTTGAGGTTAACTTTCTGACCTCGGAGCTCGATCAGATGATTGAGTAGTGGTTTGGAATCGAACCCGTCTTCCCGTTGATGTCGAGGGTTCTTCTCTAGCCCTTTTTGCCGGTGTCCACTGTCTTCTAGGGACATCTTCTTCTGTGTTGGATTGGGAAGGTCTGGGAACTGGTCTTTGGGTTGGCTTTTTGACTGCTAGCTTTGGGAGTCTAGCTTTAGGTGCCATTGGGAACAGGGAGAAACAAAGAGAGAGATGGTTGACCGGAGAGAGGGCTGTCGGTGAGGAACACCGGAAACGGCGAGGAAGAGAAATAGGTAGTCGGCCGGAAAAGATGAAAGCTTGCCGGAACGACCGGAAACGGAGAGGAAGAGAAATCGCCAGAGAGGAAGAAATTTGCGGGAAATGGAGAAAGAAGAAGAGAGAGGAGAAGAAAAGGAGAGAGGGAGAGAAGTCGGACGGTCGCGCGCACGGAGTCGACTTGCCCTAGGCGAAGTCGACTTCGACCCTGTGGATTCGACTTCGCTATAGAAGCGGAGTCGACTTCACTTTCCCAAGTCGACTTGGCGAAGTCGACTTGGTTCCCATGGAGTCGACTTGACCTTTTCAGATTTTAGTTTCTTGTTTAATTTTTCCTAATTGAGCTCTATCATCCCCATATCATTCCTGATTTTACAAAATGATTCCTTGGCCAGTGGTTTGGTAAAGATATCAGCAATTTGGTCTTCTGTTTTCACATATTCTAAACAAATATCATGGTTTTCAACATGTTCTCTAATGAAATGGTGTCTTACATCAATATGCTTGGTTCTTGAATGCAGTACAAGATTCTTAGTTAGAAAAATTGCACTTGTATTGTCACATCTAATAGGAATATCAAAATAATCAACACCATAATCTTTCAATTGTTGTTTCATCCAAAGTAATTGGGCACAACAACTACCGGCGGCTATGTATTCGGCTTCTGCAGTAGATAGAGCAACGCTTGTTTGTTTTCTTGAGTACCATGAAACCAACATATGTCCAAGAAACTGACAAGTTCCACTAGTACTCTTTCTATCTACTTTATAGCCGGCAAAATCTGCATCCGAATAGCAGATTAAATCAAAGGTTGACCCCTTTGGATACCATAGTCCAAGATTGGTAGTTTTTATCAAATATTTAAAAATCCTTTTTACAGCAAGTAGATGTGATTCTTTAGGACATGCTTGAAATCTAGAGCACATACAAACACTGAAGAGAATATCGGGTCTAGAAGCAGTTAAATATAACAAAGAACCTATCATGCTTCTATAAAGATTTTGATCGATACATTTACCGTTTTCATCCGTGTCGATCTTGATTGTAGAGCTCATTGGAGTATTTGCCCCTTTGCTGTTTTGCATACCAAATTTCTTGAGCATATCTTTGACATACTTGGACTGGTTTAGAAATATCCCTTCACTTTGTTGCTTGATTTGCAGTCCAAGAAAGAAATTTAATTCTCCCATCATGCTCATTTCGAATTCGCTCTGCATAATCTTAGAAAATTCTTGGCACAGATTTTCGTCAGTAGCACCAAATATTATATCGTCCACGTAAATTTGTACAATTAAAATATTTTTATTTTTATATTTAATGAACAAAGTAGTATCAACTTTTCCCTTTTGAAACTCATGATCAATCAAAAATTTATTCAACCTTTCATACCAAGCTCTTGGAGCTTGTTTTAATCCATATAACGCTTTGGTCAATTTATAAACATATTTCGATTGATCCTTTTCTTCAAATCCTAGGGGTTGTTCAACATACACTTCTTCATTCAAATATCCGTTCAGAAATGCACTTTTTACATCCATTTGGAACAATTTGAAATTCATATGAGAAGCAAATGCTAGTAAAATACGTATGGCATCTAATCTAGCCACGGGTGCATATGATTCTTCAAAATCAATTCCTTCTTCTTGGGAATACCCTTTGGCTACTAATCTGGCCTTGTTTCTTATTACAAGACCGCTTTCGTCTAATTTGTTCCTAAATACCCATTTGGTACCAATGATTGTATGATTATTTGGTCTAGGAACTAAATGTCATACATTGTTCCTTTCAAATTGGTTTAGCTCTTCTTGCATTGCAATGACCCAGTTTTCATCATTGAGAGCTTGTTCAATGGTATGTGGTTCAATTTTTGATACATAAGCATATTGACCACAAATGTTTTGTTTTGATGTTCTAGTTTTCACTCCTTCATATACATTACCAATAACTTGCTCAATTGGATGGACATTTTTGAACTTTAAATCAGTTGGAGGTTTGTAAGTATCATTACCTACACTTACCTCTTCCTCCATGAGATTTTCTGGCTTGAGCTCGAGTTCCTTTGGTTGTTCTTTTCTTTTTGTCTCATCTGCATCACTTAGTTCATCCTCCTTTCTCCGAGTTTGGTTAAATTCATCAAATACAACATGTATGGATTCTTCTACAACTTGGTTTCGTTTATTGAATACTCTATATGCTTTGCTATTTGATGAGTAACCAAGGAATATTGTCTCATCACTTTTAGCATCCAATTTTCCCAAGTTGGTTTTTCCATTGTTCAAAACATAGCATGTGCATCCAAAAGCATGAAAATAAGAGATATTTGGTTTTCTTCCTTTCCATAGCTCATATTGGGTCTTTTTCAAGATTGCTCTAATGGTGACTCGATTCGAAACATGACAAGCTGTACTTACAGCTTCACCCCAAAATTTCTTGGATAATTTGCTCTCATTTAGCATTGTTCTAGCCATCTCTTGTATAGTTCTGTTTTTCCTTTCAACTACTTCATTTTGTTGTGGAGTTCTTGGTGCAGAAAATGTGTGATGAATTCCTTTTTCATTACATAACTCTATGAATCGTTTGTTTTCAAATTCACCACCATGATCACTTCTTATAGTCATAATAGTACTTTGTTTTTCATTTTGCACCAAATTTACAAAAGTTGAGAACATAAAGAAAGCTTCATCTTTGCTAGCTAAGAGAATTATCCATGTGAATCTTGAAAAATCATCAACAATCACAAATACATATTTCTTTCCACCAATGGTTAGAATGTCGGATGACCCCTATAGATCCATGTGCAGCAATTCAAGTGGCTTAGTGGTGAAAATTTCCTTTTTGGTAGAGAAAGGCATCTTGGGTTGTTTTGATAATTGACATGCCTTACAAATCTTGTCCTTGTCATATTTCAATCTTGGTAATCCTTCTACCAAACTCTTTTTCCATAGGGTTTTTATATTTCCCATGTTTATATGTCCAAGCCTTTTATGCCAAACCCATGGATCATTATCAATGGCCATTAGACATTGACCATTTAATTCATCAAGTGAAACCAAATATACATTTCCATATCTTTTACCACTAAACATGATATGTTCTCCATCAAATACATTACATATAGATGATTCAAACACAACTTTGTATCCTTTATCACATAATTGGCTAATGCTCATTAAGTTGTGTTTGAGTCCTTCAACAAACAAAACATCTTCCATGCATGCATTTGAAATACTATGTATATTTCCTTTACCTTTAATTTTACCTTTTTCATTATTGCCAAAGGCAAGCATTCCATCGTTGCAAGGCTTAAGTTTATGAAATAAGTTTCTTTCACCGGTCATATGCCTTGAGCAACCGCTATCCATGAACCATTCATTATTTGCCTTTGCCTTAAAACATGTCTGAAAAAATAAGCAAGTAAATCTTATCTCCTTGGTACCCATTTTATGGGTCCATTTGGGTTAGTAATATAAATCAATCTTTGTTGTTCTAACTTGGAAAGCCCAAATCTTGTGTTCCTTGGAACCCAAACTAATTTTGCACCATGGTCATATAATTTCTTAAAATTACATTTGTAAGTTTTATGACCCAATTTATTGCAGAAATTACAAGCCATAGGTAATCTTGGAGTAGGCCTCCAAGTATGCAATGGTTCAATCGTTGGTCTTCTAATCCACTTAAAATTTTTCTTTTGTGGCTTGTATATAGATGCAGTTTTAGTTTGATATTTCTCAAGTATTTGCACATTTGATTTGCTACTTTCTCCTTGCTCAAATGTATGATATCCAAGACCTCTTTTATGTGTTTGGGAGGTCATATTCAGAAACATTTTAATACTTTCTCCTGGATTAGAGGACTTAGCTAATGATTCATTTAATGATTCGTTCTCCTTTTTCAGCAAATCATTTTCTTCTTTCATTTTGTCTAATTTCTCTGCAAGTTTACCATTTACAATTATTACTGCATCACATTGTTTCTTCTTAATTGTAAACTTGCTTCCTAATTTCTTCATTTCTTCATATAATGAATCATATGCAGTTTGTAGTTCTTCTAATTTAGTACATTTGAGGCATTCTTGAAAAGAAGAATAACTTGATTTAGAATGGGAGAGTTTGGAACTTACCTCTTCATTACTTGTGCATTTTGTTGAGGTAGTTTGTTCTTCTTGCTCGATTTGTGCCATGCAGCAAATTCTTGCACATTCTTCCGTCTCTATTTCGTCGGTTGAGGAGCTACTCATTGAGGATTCCTCGTCGTTCACGTACATGCCTCTTCCTTTATTTCTTTGGAATCTTTTGTTGTCCCCTTGATCTTTTCTTTGTTCTTTTGCCTTGCTTTCTTCGGGAGTTGGACATTGAGCTTGCATGTGACCCGAACCGCCGCATCGGTAACATTTGGTTGGTTCTTTCTTTTTCTCTCTAGAATTTCTTTCCTTGAAACTTCTGAAATTTTTGCCTTTCCTCACAAATTTTCTGAAATGTTTTGTGAGTAGGGCAATCTCGTCGTTGTTTTGAGAAGAAGAAGTGTCGTCCGTGTCTTGTGCGGCTTTCAAGGCAATTGCTCTTTTGCCCCTGTGTTGATCTTCATTTCTTCTCTTGATTAGCTCATGTGACATGAGTGAGCTAATTAAGTTTTCAAGATTTAGTGTGTTAAGGTCCTTGGCTTCTTCTATCGCAGTGATCTTTGGAGTCCATGATTCGGGTAGAGCTCTCAAAATCTTCATAACCTGCTCAGATTCAGATATAGCCTTTCCAAGACCTTTTAAAGCATTAGTAATTTTTGAGAATCTAGCAAACATTTCATAAATATTTTCTGTTTCTAGCATTCTAAAATTTTTTAGTTCTCCAATCAAAATATTTCTTCTCGTCCCTTGGACTTGAGAAGTTCCTTCATAAATAGAGGTTAGCGTATCCCATATCTCTTTGGCGTTAAAGCAAGAGGATACTCTATCATATTTAGAAGCAGTAAGAGCACAAAATAGTGAGTTCATAGCTTTAGCATTGCTCTTAACAATTTTTACTTCCTCATCGGTCCATTTGGAAGCTCTTTCATCGGTAGGCAAGGTTACTCCATCTTGGATTGCAATCTAAGAATCCATGTCGGTAGCCATGATGAGTTGCTTCATACGAAGCTTCCAATAACCAAAATTGTTCCCATCAAACAACGGTGACCTTGTAAAGGATTGGCCTTCAGCAAATGCGGGAACGGAAGTAGATTGGGATGCCATATTAATAAGATCTCTTTGGTAAACTCAAAGACCTGCTCCGATACCACTTGTTGGTCCCGAGTTGATGGCAAAACTCAAGAGGGGAGGGGTGAATTGGGTATTTAAAATTTATAACAGAAACTTAACCCTGGATTAATCTAGTCCCCTTAATGAAGAAATGAAATGGAAAACAATATAATGTAGAGAGCAGGAATATAAATCAAGCACACAGGATTTTTATAGTGGTTCGGGCAACCTCCCTACTCCACTCTTCCAAGCTCACACTCCTTGTGACTTGGGTTCCACTATTGTGTTCTCTCAATACAATTAGAGCCACTCTCTCTTCTAGATTCCAGCTCTAGGAGGCATCAACAAATCACAGCACAAGTAGGTGATGAGTTACACTCCAATCACACACTACTTTGCTTACACTTGATCTTAGTTCCTCAAACTAAATCAAGTTCAACACATACAAAAGAAACAATAAGAAAACTACACTTTACAGGTGTGTAGAAAAAGTTTGGCGCAGAGAAGAACTTGTTGAATTGGCTTTGAATGATCAGTAGTTGAGCTCTTGCAGTTTGAAGCAAAGTTCTTCCTCTTTAATTGGCTTGATCTCTTTAAAGCTCTTGTAGATGGTAGTTATGCACACTTAATGATTCTCAGCTACTTCCCTCGTCCACCATGAATGCCTTTTATAATTTTGGAGGGAATCCGAACGTTAGAAGGTAGGTGGCGCGCATTTAATGCGCCAACGTTCGAATAAAATCCGACCGTTGCGACCCAAGTCGCATGTGGAGTCGACTTCGGATGCGACTTCGTCCAAGTCGCAGATGGAGTCGACTTCAGGTGCGACTTCGCTTCTCCGTCGCAACTTCAAGTTTCAGTCAGGGTCGACTTGGGCATCGACTTGACCCAAGTCGCAGGTGAAGTCGACTTCGGGTGCGACTTCACCTTGTCAGTTTCACAGTCTGAGTCTTGAGTCGACTTTGGCTTCCGACTTCAACTCAAGTCGATCATGGAGTCGACTTGGGTTGCGACTTGACTTGGTCTTCGCTAATAATGCCTTAATCCTCATTTGATTTTGCTTCTAGCTTGCTTGGCTTTCTTCCTTTAGTCCTTGCATGATATATTTATGCACCTTGCTTTCTTTGGAGTCGTTTGATCTTCATATCTTGAATATATCTTCATTTGGAAGTAAACTTGAAAATTTGCCTTGGTCTTGATAGACTTGATTTGAACTTGAACTTGTATCTTTACCTTGAATCTCAAGAATACTCAAGTTAATCTTGAACATGGACTTTGCATATTACTTGGATTTGAGAAAGTCCAAATAGATTCTTGGAATGAGCTTGGGAATGCATCTTTCAAGTCTGAACTTCTCAAGTCGAAGATGGAGTCGACCTTGTCTGCGACTTCACCCAAGTCGCACCTGGAGTCGACTTCGTCTGCGACTTGGGCAGATTCGTGCCCTAAAATCAGGTCTGGACAGTTTTTCTCGACTAAAGTCGATAGTGAGGTCGACTTCGTTTGCGACTTGGCTTCCCAAGTCGCAAGTGGAGTCGACTTAGCCTGCGACTTCACCTGCTATTCTTCCAGTTTTGATTTTACCTTTGAAGTTCTGTTTCAAGTTGATAATGGAGTCGATTTTGGGATCGACTTCACCCTAAGTCGAAGTCCAAGTCGACTTGGGGATCGACTTGACTATTTTAGTTCCTTAAAACATTTGGCAAACTCATTAGTATACTTGATATACTCAAATTAGTCTTTGTTAATCATCAAAACTCATGCTTTGGTCAATTTTGTTTTGTTTTGAACATTGTTTCCAACAGTAGGCTCTGACCTCTGGTGGCGTCGACAGGAAAGGCGGAAGGCTGGAGACGTAAATCTGGTGGTCCTCCGCTATCCACCGCAAGTAGACCTTCATCGCCCTGTCGTGCTGGCACCTGTACCTAGCTTGGGTTGCAACCAAGTTCTCCAGGTTGGTTAGCCGCTCACTGGTGGTAGGCGGCTGTGAGGAGGGACCCGCAGCTGGAGCTGCTCTGGGCCGTGTCGTGACGGTGCGAACCCGGGGCTGGTTACGGTAGGAGAGGTCATAGATGATGGCCTGACAGTTCAAGACCTCCTCTGTGGCGCCCCGAACCGAGGCATGCACATAGTCCTTACTCCAAGATCTTGTCGATTGGTAAGTGTGAATCAGGATTGTTGCCCTGATCACGTGGCGAGTTCTAAATTGGAACTCGTCCAATTTTTTCTTTCTTTTTCTTTTCTTTCATCACATAAACAAATACTCATCATCATTCATAATGGACTCATCCATATCATCATAAATCATCAATTTCTTATATTATTCATAACTTCATAATTTCATAAAACCTATGTCCTTTCACATCATATCCATTAGGGCATCTATTCATACAAAAATCTATTAACCTTTGTAGATTCCTCTTTTCCTTTAGCAACACATGTCCCTCATCTCTTGTCTTTCCCTACACCTGTCTGAGGTTGGGAAAACAAAACATGAGTCGAAACTCAATAAACAAGCATTTTTCTTTCATTTAAATGCATTTCTCTCCATTCGATAGAAGACACTTACTAAGTGATCAACTACCGATGGAATAGAAACCTTTTCATAAAAATCATTTCATAAACATTGGATGTGCAAATGCTTCCTTTCCATTTCTGGCATAAACCTTCGTGTGTGGATATGCTAGCCCAGAGAACATCTCACATAGCATGGTCCAATACGTCGGCTGTCTCCGACTTGGCCTCATCAAGGGGAACCTCTCTTCCTCTTGATGCCTACATGGTTCCTACATGCATGAATTTTGATTTTCCCGGCATTATATACCTCTTACACCAGGTGACTTGTCATTCTCATTTAGAGAATTATTTGCACTATCCCTTAAAAACATCATTTCAAATCCACGCTTTCCTTTTCAATCCATGTATAAAAATGCAATGCATTCATTCACACATAATATTCCTTTGCCTCCACCTCTGGGGAGGACGCCGTCGGCACACAGCCCATATGACTCGGCAATAGTGAAGGGGGACCCTCTGATCTGCTTTCTACCTCCACCAAAGCCTCTTCATTATACATCATACATGTGCACATGTCCATGAACATCACATGACATCAATATGCCGGCATGACTTTTTATAAAAACTCATAAACATTCATCATTTTAAAACATTATAGGAATGACCATCCTTAAACACATTTCATAAATACTTGAGAATAAAATATATTTTCAAAAGGGTTTGCTTACAATGAAGCAATAAAATCACATTTTCAAAGTTGTGCTTGCTTACCTCCTCAGTCTGTGTCCTCCACCTTTTCCTTTCCTTTCCAATACAAGGAAAAATGATATTTTATCTATATCATTCCATGTCTTAGATTGCTTCTCATGCATGCTTTATAATCATTCGTTACCTCATGCTATATAGATTTTTTTATCCATAAATCTTTTAAAAATCCTATCCATATATCCTCATAAAATAAAAAAAATAAAAAAATAAATCTCTATTTTTTCCCCAAAACTCACGCTGTTCACTGTTCATAGCTACTGTAGCAAATTATTGTTTCGTCATCACTGTTCATGATCACTGTTCACCCCGAGGTTACTGTTCACAGCACCGTGGGTTACTGTTCATGGGTTCCAAAAATAAAAAATACCATGATATAACTTATGCTTAGTATATCATGGAAAAATTCATAAATTTTGAATTTATCATCATTTACTTGGCTAAATAAATCACTTTCTCCATATACTAAAAATCAATATAAATTCACTTAAGCGTAATCCTTAATTCCAAAAATCATGAAATTAATATATTATCATTCCAACATCATATTTATCATATTCATTCATCCCAAATCATCATTTATCAATTTTGGAGCATTATTTACACATTTCATACATGATTTTCCCGAATGCTCTATCTTCGCTCCAAATTTTCGATGTTTTGGCATAATTCCAATTAGGCATTATAACTTTACTTATTTTCTCATGCTTAGGAATTATCTAAGCATAATTTTACCCTACTTAACATCTAAAAAATTTTTGGATAGAAATCACTTACCCGAAGTGGAGATATACCTCTTCTTCTCACACTTTCTCTCTCCAACTTTCTCTCCTCATCTTCTTTGGCTTGGCAAGGAATTTTTTCTGTTCAAAATGGAGCTGGGTTGTTCCTTTGGATGTTCACCCCCGCCCCCTATTTATAGCATTTGGTTTTTCATCAAATTGGAATTTACCCCCTTGCTTTATTAAATTATAAAATGTATTTTTTTCTAATTTTAAAAGATGCATTGAGCCATGAGCAGCCCACCCTAGCCTGATCCAGCCCCCCTATGGAAGCCCTATTTTTTCATAATTTTTTATTTTTAAAATTATTTAATTTAGGCTAATTAAATCTTAGTCATTGATCTTAGATGAGGTTGAATTTAAACCATTGATTTTTGGTCAAATATCCACCCACCCCCTGCCATGCTCCTGCAATAGCTTCTGTTCATTTATTATTTTTTTATTTTTTAATTATTTAATTTAATAAAAAGTCAAATGGAATTTAATGAAAAAGATAAGTTACTTTTTGATCTCCATTTGACGTTTAATCTTGACCCTTGATTTGTAATTTTCATCACATCTTAACCCATTCATCATATTCATCAAGAATTTTTAACCATCCATAAAAAATTTCATTGAAATCTGACGCCTGGATTGCAAATTATGGATTTTTCTTTAATTTTCCACTAAAATCCAAAATTGGATTAAAATATAAAAAAGAATTGTTATTTTGTCCGATAGTGATTAAATCTCCTTTTCGTCTTTTTGTGATTAAGTTAATCCAAGTGATTAAATCTTAATCATGTGTCCTAATCCCAAGGTTACTATTCACGTACATTATTCATCCGAATTTCATAAATAATTATTTTAACCTCTATTTCCACATATTTCATATTCATGAATGTATATTTGCCAAATATAATACCTAGGGTTTACAACCCTAGGGTTTTATACATGTGTCTAAGATCGGAGTTTCCCAATCCTCCCGCCCTTACAATAGGTTTCGTCCCGAAACCTGTCTTACTTGAAATAATCTATCACACTTCTACTGTGTAACTTTGATATTTCCCATCTTATCATATGATCAATCATTGATCATTAATCATCAAATAGTCATAGCATCATATCTCATAAAAAGGTTAGTATTTATGTGGCGCCCCAAACCAAGACGTCACTTCCTTACCTCAAGATCTATCGATTAGCAAATATGAATCAAGATTCATCATCATTTCATTTATAACATAAGCAATGGTACACTTGTACATATCCATTCTATAACTTCTTAACATGTACTTATACATCATAGACCCTCTTGACCTAATCATGACATTTCCATTGCATACATACATCTATTCAATCATTAGTTCACCTAGAACTCAAAACTTTAAACAAGTTCACTTATACATCAACATACCTGAATACTTTCATTCATATCATTTCACTCACCATGGATAATCCTTTTATCCCACATGGTACTATCTCGTACCTTTTCTCCATTTCTTAGGTCCTCGACCGCTTGAGTCTCCCAATACCTGTCTAAGGTTTGGAAAACAAAATGTGAGTGATAACTCAGTAAGCAAGCATTTTGGGGCAAGACTTTCCTTGAAAATCCTTTCCTAAAACATTTTTCTCATAAATCATTTTGGCTAGGGGACATTGTATGTCCCAAAATATCTTGACATAAACAATGTTTGACAATGGACATTGTCATGTCTACGAAAAGACGTTTTTCCACATAACTCATTTTGACATTGGACGTTCATACGTCCTAAGACATGTTTCCACTTAAACCTTGTTGGAAATGGATGTTTATACGTCCTAAAACGTTTTTCACATAAACACCTTCGTAATGGACATTTTTGTGTCCAAAATACATTTTACGTAAGCCTTTTTGGCAATGGACACTCATATGTCCACAAACACTTTTATCTCTTAGACTCTTTTAGAAACGGACATTTTTATGTCCACATATGTTCCAACATAAATCCCTTTAGGAAATGGACATTCTCATGTCCAACCATTTTTTCCACATAAACATTTTTGGAAATGGACATTCTTATGTCCAAAATATTTTCCAACATAAATCCCTTTAGGAAATGGACATTCTCATGTCCAACCATTTTTCCCAGAATGTCCAAAACATTATCCAACATAAACCCTTTTTCATGATCCCCAACTTGGGGCTTGTTTATAGCAAACAAGTCATAAATCTTTTTCATGAAAACTTTTGCATAAAAACCAATTGTTTTTATTCTTAATATTTACACATTTTGTGTAAAACACCCTGTTTTTAAGGTCACTTATGCATAATGGCTCATAGAAATCCAATTTAGTATAACTTTTTGTATAAATGTTCTTATATCCCAATCTTTGGGCTTTTCAAAAGCAAAACGTATGTAAACACATTTCTCCCCATCCAGTAGTGACACTTACCAAGTGATCATGCTACCTTTTGGAAGAGAATCCTTAACAGCATGCTAGCCAGGCGGCTGTTTATTTATCCTGCTCTCATCTCAGGGAGGGCGCCGCAGGCACTCCTGTCATCCCTTAGCGACTTGGTCTTATGTAGAGTGGGCCCCGGTCATCCCAACCGTGCTCTACAATCTGCCTGTTACTTGTACTGGTGCACCGTACATTATCATGACGGACCGCAGCCCGTTTGGTTTGAAGAACCACAGACCGCAACCCATGTCCTTTTAAACCGGGATCACAGACCTCTGTTTGCATCCATAACACACAATTGGTTTGAAGAACCACAGACCGCAGCCCATGTCCTTTTAAACTGGGATCATAGACCTTTGTCTGCATCCATAACACACAAAAATCTTAGACCGAAGTCTATATCTCAAAAAAAATTATTTTCAAAAACACATCACAGACTGTAGTCCGTGTCAACTTGTAAGCGAGCGCACCCGCTAACAAGTTGTTATTTGAAATCTAATTTTAGGATGACCTTCCTTAAATTCTGTTAGAAACATTTTGAGTAAAATATTTTGATAAATATTTGAAATGTTTGAGAAACAACACACCTTAAAACCCTTTTTATGAAAACAACATAGGAGGTTGGTCATCCTTAAATCCTCTTCAACACATCCGTATAAATATTTTTTAAGATATTTTCAACATAGATTTCCTTACGATAAGGAAATCAAAACTTTTCGAATATCATTTCAACACATATGAACTATGTCCAAATCATCATTTATTATTTAATTATCAAGACCTAGCAAAACAAATTTTTTTCATAAATCAAATCTCCCTCCTTTTTTCTTTTTTTAACATGATTATTTATCATTAAACAACATAAGAGAAATTCAAAACTTATTTACATTTGTTGCTTTGGAAAAAGGGCAAAATGTCCTTTTTCTTATAAAATACTTTTGAAACAACATCATAAAGAACTTGTTTACTAAAAAGAAAATTCTTAAAAAAACATCGACATAAAATGTGAAATCCTTTGAAAACATTATCGTGGAGAACTTGCTTACTCATAAGCAAAATTCTAGAATTCTATTAACATAAAGCATTGCCAATCCAAGGCAACCTTTGTGATAAACTCCTTATCTTAAAACGTATTGCTTGCTTCCCATGAAGAAAACCATGAGGCTTTTCCTTAAAGTCATTCTTTTCCAAAACTTACGACTTTCATTAATGCCGTCATTTTCAAAACTTGTGACTTTTCATTAAATCCATCATTTTCAAATCTTGTGCTTGCCCATTCGGTTAAACATGATCATAAACAATTTCAATCATACATCATCACATAGAAAGAAAACATCATTTTAGAAAGATTGTTTGCTTACTTGAGATCGCCATAATCCCTTTCCTTCCTTTCTTTTCCTTGCCTTTGCCTAAATAAATGAAAATAACATTTCATTTATTTGCATCGTCTTCAGATACTTATATTCCTTAGGTTTTCCAACCTACATAAGTTCATCTAATTTAGCCCACTTGTCCTTCAAGTCGGGTGTTCATACTTATCTTTTCATATACGTCCATTTTTCAACACATACTTATGTGTTTCTTAAAATTTTTTCAAAACAACAACTTATCTCTAATTCCAGCACGATTAAATCCCTTAATTACCACTGTACTTAGGGTATTTTTTATGGAATTTAAATTCACTAATCATTGGTTTCCAAAACAGCAACTTTGGAACCCATTTTTCACCCATTTAATGTGTCTTTTGACACATAACCCTAAGAAAATTTATAAATCCAAATTTTCAGAAAATAATCCTACTTTTCTTAATCCAAATTTAGGGTATTAACATATATATCAATTTGGATCATTTCTACATAGGTTTCATATTTCTTTTTGATTTCTTTTCTCCAACTATCCACATATGCTGAAATTAGGCGTACTGAAATCTCAAAATATTGAATTAATATCAAATCAAGAAGTTTTGATCTGAAATTTCTACCATACCTTAATAACTACATGAATTAACCAAAATAAATATTTTCAGCATGAAATATTTAGTATTTCTATTTATTTTGATATTTTTACTCTTCTGGACAGCAGAATCCATTTTCAGACAACCTGAATAACGTTAATTATGGGGTATATTTATACCCATAAAAACCTAATTTTTATTTTATTCATGTGATCCTAGATATTTCTTATATATCCTGTAAAATTTAAGTCCAAAATTCCTTGTATAAAAATTATTAAAAATCATTTGGTGCAGCTGATCCTGACACCCGTCTAATCCTGTCTGGGTTGATTTTCTCGGATTTTTAATTTGCAACGACCTTATCTTTTTAAGCTGAAAATTTGGTCGTTCCTTAATCATCCCATAATGATTATTTCCAAAGATTTTCATGCTAAAATTCATCCATTTACTATTCCGTTCATATTTTAGTTTACAACATCATATAACTTCCATATTTGAGGCATAAAATCAAGATTAACATATACTTACTTGATTAATTGATAATCCCTCCATTGAGAACTTGAAATTTTCTTCTTTTCCTCTCCTCCTTGCTGGGTTTGACATGCCCTAGCTGCTGCCCTTGGAGAAAATTTCCATTTTTCTCCATTTTTCCTCTCCTTCTCCCCTTCTCTTTCTCCTTCTCCCCTGTTGCTGGAACGTCCAACCCCCTTGCTCCCTTTTTTTTCTTTTTATAAGTCACTTTTCTTGGTGCTTAAGTAACCCCCTAGGGCATTTTTGTAAATTCTATTTTCACCTTTCCCAAATTGCCCTCTTTGCAACTTCCATGAAGCTTCCTAAGTAATCTCTTATTTGCTCCCTAAGAAAGTAACTTCTTATGATAATTAGCTTAATTCATTCCATTCATCTCATAGATTTCATAATTCTATTCCATCATTTCAAATTTCATCTTAATCCGATGTTTCTACGTCAAATTATGACCACTTGAATTTATCTTTTGGATTTGGGATAAAAATAATTAATTATCACCCTAATCCCAACATGATGCCCTCAATCCAATCCATTCATAAGATTGGGCCCACCGTTGTGAGCTTACCTTTCAAATTTCATCGAAATCCGCCTTATAGGCGTCAAGTTATTAATTTTCTATCATTTTTCACCTTAATTCCATAATTACACTTTAAACTCCATAAATTAAATCATGGTAATTAACATGATTATTCATAACACCTTGTCACCCTTAAATCCTCATTAAGCCCCTCGGGTTATACCGACTCACTTTGGGCTCCGGCGACTAAATTTTTAATCACCATTCTTAATTAAACCCTAATTGCAAAATATCATAAAATCCTAAAATCATCCATAATTCATTTAATTCACATATAATTCACATGTATATGTTCAATGCATACATTGAACCCTACTTAGGTTGGGGTTTCACAATTAACCACTTTTCATTCCATATACACATGACATGCATGTGTAAATAAATTTGATTTTATAGCAAAGAATCATCTTTGCATCAAAATATCATTTATTCATTAATCTTTCAAAAGTCAGAGGAGAATTTTGCTAAACTTCCTTAATATATACATATTGCCTAGTGAAAACACTAAGGCTAGACCAATTAGGTCATCTTTACTTTCATCTTAATTTCTTCCTTATTTACTCATCATAGAGGAAACTCCTCTCTTGCCTATCTTCAAAAATGCATTGGGATTGGAAAGAATCCCAAACAATTCCTTTCCTTCCTTCATCCATGACATTTCAAATCATGGGAGACAATTCATGATATACAAATATCATGATTTTCATTTCTTTCCTTCATTCACTCTTTCTATACTTATCTATCATTTCTTGCTATGATATCACTATCTGTGGTATCATATATTTCCTATTATCATTTTTCATTTCTATCTTTCTATGCCTATCCTTACTTTGATATCTAGTCCTGTGATGTCAAATCCTTTCTTTCCACGCCATTTTATCAATCCTTGCACTGATACCATTCTCTGTGGTATCAGACCTATCCTTTCATCATCCTTTATTTTCTCTTACTCCCGTCTATTTACCAATCCTTGCTCTAATACCAATTTCTGTGGTATCAGACCTATCCTTTCATCATCATTTATTTTCTCCTTTTCCCGCCTATTTACTAATCCTTGCTCTGATACCAATTTCTGTGGCGCCCCGAACCGAAGCGTCCACATAGTCCTTACTCCAAGATCTTGTCGATTGGTAAGTGTGAATCAGGATTATTGCCCTGATCACTCGGCGGGTTCTTAATTGGAACTCGTCCAATTTTTTCTTTCTTTTTCTTTTCTTTCATCACATAAACATATACTCATCATCATTCATAATGGACTCATCTATATCATCATAAATCATCAATTTCCTATATTATTCATAACATCATAATTTCATACAACCTATGTCCTTTCTCATCATATCCCATTAGGGCATCTATTCATACAAAAATCTACTAACCTTTGTAGATTCCTCTTTTCCTTTAGCAACACATGTCCTTCATCTCTTGGCTTTCCCTACACCTGTCTGAGGTTGGAAAAATAAAACATGAGTCGAAACTCAATAACCAAGCATTTTTTTTTCATTTAAATGCATTTCTCTCCATTCGATAGAAGACACTTACCAAGTGATCAACTACCAATGGAATAGAAACCTTTTCATAAAAATCATTTCATAAACATTGGATGTGCAAATGCTTCCTTTCCATTTCTGACATAAACCTTCGTGTGCGGGTACGCTAGCCCAGGGAACATCTCACATAGCATGGTCCAATACGTCGGCTGTCTCCGACTTGGCCTCATCAAGGGGAACCTCTCTTCCACTTGACGCCTACATGGTTCCTACATGCATGACTTTTGATTTCCCCGGCATTATATACCTCTTACACCAGGTGACTTGTCATTCTCATGTAGAGAATTATTTGCATCATCCCTTAAAAACAACATTTCAAATCCATGCTTTCCTTTGCAATCCATGTATGAAAATGCAATGCATTCATTCACACATAACATTCCTTCGCCTCCACCTCTGGGGAGGACGCCGTCGGCACACAGCCCATACGACTCGACAATAGTGAAGGGGGACCCTCTGATCCGCTTTCTACCTCCACCGAAGCCTCTTCATTATACATCATACATACGCACATATCCATGAACATCACATGACATCAATATGCCGGCATGACTTTTAATAAAAACTCATAAACATTCATCATTTTAAAACATTATAGGAATGACTACCCTTAAACACATTTCATAAATACTTGAGAATAAAACATATTTTCAAAAGGGTTTGCTTACAATGAAGCAATAAAATCACATGTTTAAAGTTGTGCTTGCTTACCTCCTCAATCGGTGTCCTCCACCTTTTCCTTTCCTTTTCCTATACAGGAAAAAATGATATTTTATCTATATCATTCCATGTCTTAGATTGCTTTCCATGCATGCTTTATAATCATTTGAACCACATTCCTATAGAGGTTAATCTTATAAAGATACTGGGTCATTACCTCCTTATATGGATTTTTTTATCTATAAATCCTTTAAAAATTCTATCCATATATCCTCATAAAATAAAAAAATAAAAATCTATTTTTTTCCCAAAATCACGCTGTTTACTGTTCATAGCTACTGTAGCAGATTATTGTTCATCATCATTTTTCGCGATCACTGTTCATGGATACTGTTCATGATCATTGTTCATGGATACTGTTCACATTTACTGTTCACCCAAGGTTACTATTCACAGCAACGTGGGTTACTGTTCATGGGTTCCAAAAATTGACATTTTCTTCCAAAAATAAAAAATACCATGATATAACTTATGTTTAGTATATCATGAGAAAATTCATAAATTTTGAATTTATCTTCATTTATTTGGCTAAATAAATCACTTTCTCCATATACTAAAAATCAATATAAATTCACTTAAGCATAATCCTTAATTTCAAAAATCATGAAATTAATATATCATCATTCCAACATCATATTTATCATATTCATTCATCCCAAATCATCATTTATCAATTTTGGAGCATTATTTACACATTTCATACATGATTTTCCCGAATGCTCTATCTTCGCTCCAAATTTTTGATATTTTGGCATAATTCCAATTAGGCATTATAAATTTACTTATTTTCTCATGATTAGACATTATCTAAGCATGGTTTTACCCTACTTAACATCCAAAATAAATTTGAATAGAAATCACTTACCCGAAGTGGAGATATTCCTCTTCTTCTCACACTTTCTCTCTCTCTAACTTTCTCTCATCCTCTTCTTTGGCTTGGTAAGGAATTTTTTCTGCTCAAAATGGAGCTGGGTTGTGCCTTTGGACGTTCACCCCTGCCCCCTATTTATAGTATTTGATTTTTCATCAAATTGGAATTTACCCCCCCTTTCTTGAGTATTAAATTATAAAATGTATTTTTTTCTAATTTTAAAAGATACATTGAGCCAAGAACAGCCCACCCTAGCCTACTCCAGCCTCCCTATGGCAGCCCTATTTTTTCATAATTTTTTATTTTTAAAATTATTTAATTTAGGCTAATTAAATCTTAGCCTTTGATCTTAGATGAGGATGAATTTAAACCATTGATTTTTGGTCAGATATCCACCCACCTCCTGCCATGCTCCTGCAATAGCTGCTGTTCATTTTTTATTTTTTTATTTTTTTTTATTTAATTTAATAAAAAGTCAAATGGAATTAATGAAAAAGATAAGTTACGTTTTGATCTCCATTTGATGTTTAATCTTGACCCTTGTTTCGTGATTTCCATCACATCTTAACCCACTCATCATGTTCGTCATGAATTTTTAACCATCCACAAAAAATTTCATTGAAATCCGATGCCTGGTTGCAAATTATGGATTTTTCTTTAATTTTCCACTAAAATCCAAAATTGGATTAAAATATCAAAAAGAATTGCTATTTTTTCCTGTAGTGATTAAATCTCCTTTCCGTCTTTTTGTGATTAAGTTAATCCAAGTGATTAATTCTTAATCACGTGATTTAATCCTAAGGTTACTATTCACATGCACTATTCATCCGAATTTCATAAATAATTATTTTAACCTCTATTTTTCCATATATTTTATATTCATGAATGTATATTTCCCAAATATATTACCTAGGATTTACAACCCTAGGGTTTTATACATGTGTCTAAGATCGGGATTTCACATCCTCCGTCTGCTCCCATCTAACGTCGGCCCGCTTGTAGAGCCCGGTGATAAGTGACGAAAAGTAGTAACTACCCCGGGATGCGGTCATGCAGGCACAGATCTGATGGTAGATGAGCCAGCCTACGTCGATCGTCATGTCGCTGTAAATGGCATGTAGAAGCAATGCTCTGTCCATCGTCACCTCACTGACGTGGGTCGATGGCATCATCCGGGCCGAGACAAAATGGAAGAACATCCGCCCGTTGAACATCATTTCACTGCGCTTGAAGGACGTGAGCTGTCCTCCCGTAGACTACCATGTCTGAGGCCGTTGGCAGAGATGCATGGTGATGGAGTTGACATCTCGGTCTTCTCCAACCAAAAACACCTCGTACTGGTCCGGGTGATAAAAAGAACACAGCTCGTAGTAGGAGTTGATCGCCTCTGCATGAAATGGGACAAACTTGCCCCAGACCTTTACCCTACCCTGCTCATGTTCGACCGCATTAGTGTAGAAATCTTTATCGACTGGAACAATCGCAGACTCTAGCTGTGCGAGGAATTTCTGCCAACCACGGGCATTCAGTGCATTGATGAAGTTATCTGAGAAAGCAGTGATCTTGATTCCTCATTTTGGAATCAGATGTCTCTTCTGGAGCGAGTCCGTGTACCGCTTAAAAGCCTGAGTGGACACGAACTTGTTGACATCGAATTCCACGGGCACCTGTACTTTCTTCCTCTTAGCCGATGATGATGAAGCCATGTCTCAAATAATCTTTTCAATCACAAATCTAAAAACAACCAAACAATCCAACCTCCACATATTGCACCCAAATCAATCCACACACAGTCACCAAGCCAACCTCCACACAACCAACCACCAAAAGTGACAATCACCGAATAATTCAACTGCCCAAGTCAATCTCCAATCTACCGACCAATCTACAAATCCAATCCAAACTTCCGCCCGAATAATCACCATGCAACTTTAAAGCAAAGAAAATGTCTTAAAGATGGAGAAGTTTTTACCCACAGAAGCTTTCCACCTAAAATTTGGAACTTGTGCTGTCTCTAAAATGGCGCCGAGGCGCGGAGTCACGGCACCTAGGCACCGATCTGCTGACAGCGGGTTTTGGCACCGGGCGAAGAAGATGGTGATGCAATGGCTCAAAGTGGAGCCCAAATCAAGGGGAAAATGAAGGGAAACCAAATGTAGGGGTATTGCTTATGATTTGGTTTTGGAAAAATGGATTTTTGGATGGATTTAAGTGGATCTAAGCAAAGGAGAAAAGGGAAGAAAATGGAATGGTTGGAATGGATGGAACGGAGGGATGATTTCTTGTTGAAATGGTGTTGGATTTGAGTTGCAAAGGCTTGGAATCAAAAGCAAGATCACTAGCAATGAGAAAGGAGGAGTTTTCCGGCACCGGGGCATGAGGGTTAGGGTTTAAACCCCGGACTTTATAAGGCGTCCAGGTCACGTTATCCACGACCCGGCACTGGGGCACTCGTGTTCTTCGGGATGTTCATCATGGCGCCGAGGCGCCGATGCCTTTCGTCAATTTTTTTGAAAATTTTCTTCTGGCTGCTTCCAAGCATGATCCTTATGAAATTATACTCCAAATTATTTTCCTAAAAATAAAAATAAAAATCAAAAACAAAAACAAAAGCAAAAATGCAAATCAAAATGAGACTAAGCAATGGGTTGCCTCCCATTCAACGCTATGTTTAACGTCCTCAGTCCGACGTTCCTGCTGTTCAATCTTCTTTCAATTTGACCACCTCGAACTCCTTGCCATTCAGACTGCAACATGGATTCTCATATCTAATCCTAGCCCCTTCAAGTGGCTCAGTTAATTTCCTTTAAAGACTGTACAGGCGTTTGTCAGGGTTTTGAATGGATAATGGTTCCCGGGTTTTACATTGGTTCAATGAGCCATGCCAAGTTTGACTTTCCGGCAGGTAGAATAAGGGCATGCGGATATGAAAATGTCTAGTTTTCTTAATTGTATCCCTATCTAATCTGTCAATGGCTTTATTTCCATATCTTGTCTTTCTACCTGCTCGGTCAATCGTTTGAGCCCAATGTGATCAGTGAGTCGGTCTTCAGTATCAGCAGATAACTCGCAGTCCTTATTTTCAATCTTCTCCGGGTCCTCAATACCAGTCGAGGAAAAATTTTGAACCTTTGAGCTGACCATATCAATCATTAAGCAATCCTCGGAATTGGTTGGGCTCTGTATTGCTTTGAGCACATTAAACATGACTTTTTCATTTTGCACCTGGATGGTTAATTCTCCGGCTCGAATATTGATTATTGCATTGCCCATTGCGAGGAAAGGTCGACCTAGAATAATTGGCACATCTCGATCTTCTTCATAATCCAAGATAATAAAATTTGCAGGAAAGATGAACTTGTCCACCTTGACAAGACATCATCAATAATACCTTCCGGATACATAATAGATCGATCCGCCAGTTGCAGCGTCACTGTTGTAGGTCGGGCTTCCCCGAGGCCCAATTTTCTGAAAATTTACTAACCTTTGTAGATTTCTCTTTTCTTTTAGTAACACATGCCCTTCATCTCCTGGCTTTCCCTACACCTGTCTGAGGTTGGGAAAACAAAACATGAGTCGAAACTCAATAAGCAAGCATTTTTCATTTTAAATGCATTCCTCTCCATTCGATAGAAGACACTTATCAGGTGATCAATTACCAATGAAATAGAAACCTTTTCATAAACCATTCTTGGAAATCATTCATATAAACCATTCATGTAAACCATTTGTAAATGCATTTCTCTCCATTCAATAGAAGACACTTAGCAAGTGATCAACTACCAATGGATTATAAACCTTTTCATAAAAATCATTTCATAAACATTGGATATGCAAATGTTTCCTTTCCACTCCTGACATAAACCTTCGTGTGCGGGTACGCTAGCCCAGGGAACATCTCACATAGCATGGTCCAATACGCCAGCTGTCTCCAACTTGGCCTCATCAAGGGGAACCTCTCTTCCTCTTGACGCCTACATGGTTCCTACATGCATGACTTTTGATTTTCCCAGCATTATATACCTCTTACACTAGGTGACTTGTCATTCTCATGTAGAGAATTATTTGCACCATCCCTTAAAAACATCATTTCAAATCCATGCTTTCCTTTTCAATCCATGTATGAAAATGCAAAGGCATCAGATTTGGACCGTAGAGATGTGATCAATTAATGGACAGCTTGGAAAAGTGGACGTCCAAGGCAGAAATGTGATTTATTATTATTATTTTTAATAAGCTAAATGGTCCCCTAATTAGGCTATTACCTAGGGTAGTTAATTAGCCATTAATTAAAGTAAAATGGTGTGGAAAAATCGTGCAAGAGCTGCTGCAAGTGGACCCCACCCAAGTGGACAGCTTTATTTAAAAGTAGGATATAGCTGTGGAAAAAAATACTAAATTAATATTAAATGATTAAATATGTGGCTGAAAATTTTTGAGTAAACTATAGGGTAAATTTACAAAACTTTACCCTCCATTTTTGGTCAAAATTGTAAAGGAAAAATTGAAAAATAAATGCCTATAAAAGCAAGCAGTGTAGACGTTCCAGATTTCTGTTTGGGATTAAAAAATATAAAAATAAAAGGGGAAGTGGCTGGAACGATCCAAGGGAATAAACCATGAAGAAAATAAGGGGATTTCAAGTGCTCAAAGGAGATATTACCAATTAATCAATTAAGTATACTTCAAACCAGGAAGTTATGTGATGTTATAAACCAAAATATAAAATAAATAGTAAACGAAGGATTTTCACCATGAAAATTTGTTTACAAGCTCATTATATAATTATTAAGGGAAAAATAAAAATTAAGATTTAAATATAAAGAAGGTTTCAAATTAAAAATCCGAGACGATCAACCTGAACAGGGGTGAATGGGTGTCAGGATTAGCTGCACCAAATGATTTTTAATACTTTTTATACAAGTAATTTTGTGCTGAACATTTTACAGGATATATAAGAAGTATTTAAGATCGCATGAAAAAAACTAAAAATTAGGTTTTGATTTGTATAAATATACCCCATAATTTACGTGATTCAGGCTGTCTGAAAAGGGATGCTGCTGTCCAGCAGGGTAAAAATACGAAAATAAATGTCAATTCTTGATGTTTTGTGCTGGAAATATTTATTTTGTTTAATTAATGAAGTTATTAAGGTATGGTAGAAATTTAAAATAAAAAATACTTGATTTGATATTAATTCAATATTTTGAGAATTTAGTGTGCCTGAATTCAGCATTATGGACAGCTTAAGGAATAAATCAAGATAAATGTTAAATTTCAGATTTTTGGGATGTAATTTAAATTAAAATAGGATATAAACAAGTATCATAAGTGATTATGAGGATTTAACCTATTAAAGATAAGTTTTAAAAAAGGATGGAACTTAGGGTTACGTATAAGACCCGATTTCCATGTTTTGATGTTGAAAATGATAAATTGGTCATGTGAAGTGTTAAAATGCAAAAATGCATAAAGATATGATTGGAACACGTGGATTAGGTTGCTGTTTTATTAAATAATGATAATCTCAAATTTTGAGATTATTATATGATACCTAAGGTAGCAACTAAGTGCTTAAAATGAGCACCGCTGTGTGAAAAACATGAAAACTATGTTAAAAATGATAAATGGAAGTAATGAACCTCCAACTTATGATTTAATGAGTTATTATTATATTTATGTAAGATTACTCTACATAAGGATATTAAAATGAATAAATGTATGATTGATACGTATTGGCTATGTTGCTAAGCATGAATACCCGACTTGAAAGACAAGTGGGTTAAGCTAGTCCAAATGGATTTATGTAGGTTAGAAAATCTAAGGAAAATAAATATTTGAAGATGATGCAAATAAATGAAATGTTATTTTCATTTATTTAGGCAAAGGCAAAGGAAAAGAATGGAAGAAAGGGAATAAGGCGATCTCAAGTAAGCAAGCGAACTTTTCAAATTATGAATTTTTCTCTACATGTTGAAATGATGATTATGTCAATGCTTTTATGATGATGTTTTGACGAATGGGCAAGCACAAGTTTTGAAAATGAAGGATTTAATGCAAAGCCATAAATTTTAAAAAATGATGGCTTTAAGGAAAGCCTCAAGGATTGCTTCATGAGAAGCAAACAACGATTTTAAGATAAAGAATTTATCACAAGTGTTGCCATGGATTGACAATGCTTGATGTTAATGGATTGAGAAATTTGCTTATGAGTAAGCAAGTTCTCCATGACAATGTTTTTGGCACCCCAGCCCGAGCGTCACATCCTTATCTCAAGATCTTAATTATTGGTAAATGTGAATCAGGATTGTTGCCCTGATCATGCGGCGGGATTTTAATTGGATCTCGTCCAAAAAAAATTTTCATTTCTTCATTCATCATCATTTCATGTATAACATAAGCAATGGTACACTTGTACATATCCATTTTATAACTTCTCAACATGTACTTATACATTAAATGTCTTCTTGACCTAATCATGGCATTCCCATTGCATACATACATATAATCAATCATTAGTTCACTTAGAACTCAGAACTTTAAACAAGTCACGTATATATCAATATACCTGAAAACTTCCATTCATAGCATTCCACTCACCATGGTAATCCTTAAGCCCACATGGTACTATCTCGTACCTTTTCTCAATTTCTTAGGTCCTCGACGCTTGAGTCTCCCAGTACCTGTCTAAGGTTTGGAAACAAAATGTGAGTGATAACTTAGCAAGCAAGCATTTTGGGGCAAGACTTTCCTTGAAAATCATTTCTTAAAACATTTTTCTCATAAATCGTTTTGGCCAGGGGACATTTTATGTCCCAAAACATCTTAACATAAACCATAGTTGACAATGAACATTCTCATGTCCACGAAAAGACGTTTTTCCACATAAGTCATTTTGACACTGGACGTTCATACGTCTTAAAATATTTTTCCACGTAAACCTTTTTGGCAATGGACATTCATATGTCCACAAACACTTTTATCCCTTAAAATCTTTTAGAAACGGACATTTTTATATCCGCACATGTTCCAACATAAATCCCTTTAGGAAATGGACATTCTTATGTCCACACATTTTTCCCACATAAACCTTTTGGAAATGAACATTCTCATATCCAAAATATTTTCCAACATAAATCTTTTTTCATGATCCCCATCTTGGGGCTTGTTTATAGCAAACAAGTCATAAATCCTTTTCATGAAAACTTTTGCATAGAAATCATTTTCTTTTTATTCTTAATATTTACATATTTTGTGTAAAACACCCTGCTTTTAGGGCAACTTAAACATAATGGCTCATAGAAATCCAATTTAGGATAACTTTTTATAGAAGAGCTTTTATATCCCAATCTTTGACTTTTGAAAAGCAAAACGTATGCAAACACATTTCTCCCCATCCAGTAGTGACACTTACCAAGTGATCATGCTACCTTTTGGAAGAGAATCCTTAACAGCACGCTAGCCAGGCGGCTGTTTATTTATCCTGCTCCCATCTCACGGAGGGCGCTGCTGGTAATCCCTCCATCCCTTAGTGACTTGGCCTTATGTAGAGTGGGCCTCGGTCATCCTGATAATTGGAATTTTGTAACATATTTTGTGGACATTTTATACCAATTCGGTGGGTAATTAATTGATATTAATTTGAAATTTGGTTTAAAATGTGGTTTTGCAACTTTTGATATTAAGTATTAATTTCAAGCAATTTAAACAATTTTTATAATCTTTTGGCTTGAAATTACATTTTATGTGTTACCATGAGTTTTAAATAATCTTTAAACCCATTAATGATTTTTGATGAATTAAAGAGTTAAATATTTTTATGCAGGAAAACAAATTACACCAAGTGAGCCCCACAAAGATCAATCCATTCATGTGTGGCGCCCCGAATCGAGGTGTCACATTTGTCCTTACTCCGGGATCTTGTCGATTGGTAAGTGTGAATCAGGATTGTTGCCCTGATCACGCAGCGGGTACTTAATTGGATCTCGTCCAATTTTTTTTTCATTTCTTTTTCTTTCATCATATAAACATATACTCATCATCATTCATAATGGACTTATCCATAACATCATAAATCATCAACTTCTCATATTATTCATCACTTCATAATTTCATACAACCTATGTCTTTTTCACCATATCCCATTAGGGCACACATTCATATTTCAATATACAAAGGATTACATACCTTTGTAACTATGCTTCTTTCATTCATTCATCATATCACTTATAGGCAATTCAACCTGATTCTTTTTCATCACTTGGCTTTCCTTGAACCTGTCTGAAGTTGGGAAAACAAAACATGAGTCGAAACTCAATAAGCAAGCATTTTTCATTTTAAATGCATTCCTCTCCATTCGATAGAAGACACTTACCAAGTGATCAACTACCAACGGAATAGAAACCTTTTCGTAAACCATATTTCGAAACCTTTCATAAACCATTCATGTAAATCATTCGTAAATGCATTTCTCTCCATTTGATAGGAGACACTTAGCAAGTGATCAACTATCAATGGAATAGAAACCTTTTCATAAACATTGGATGTGCAAATGGTTCCTTTCCACTTCTGACATAAACCTTCGTGTGCGGGTACGCTAGCCCAAGGAACATCTCACATAACATGGTCCAATACGCCGGCTGTCTCCGACTTGGCCTCATCAAGGGGAACCTCTCTTCCTCTTGACGCCTACATGGTTCCTACATGCATGACTTTTGATTTCCCCGGCATTATATACCTCTTACACCAGGTAACTTGTCATTCTCATGTAGAGAATTATTTGCACCACTTAAAAACATCATTTCAAATCCATGCTTTTATTTTCAATCCATGTATGAAAATGCAATGCATTCATTCACACATAACATTCCTTTGCCTCCACCTCTGGGGAGGACGCCGTCGGCACACAACCCATACAACTCGGCAATAGTGAAGGGGGACCCTCTGTTCCGCTTCCTACCTCCACCAAAGCCTCTTCATTATACATCATACATGTGCACATGTCCATAAACATCACATGATATCAATATGCCGGCATGACTTTTCATAAAAACTCATAAACATTTACAATATCAAAACATTATAGGAATGGCCACCCTTAAACACATTTTATAAATACTTGAAAATAAAATCATATTTTAAAAAGTTTGGTTGCTTACTTTTGCTTTGCTTCAACCTGACTCCTTTATCCTTTCCTTTCCTTTTCCTATACAAGGAAATTGGATATTTTATCTATCTATTTCATGTCTTAGCTTGCTTTCTATACATGCTTTACGATCACATATTACTGTTCATCATCACTGTTCACGCGAGGTTACCGTTCACAGCACGTGGGTTACTGTTCATGGGTTCCAAAAATTGATATTTTTCTCAAAAATAAAAAATGACATGACATATCTTATGCTTCGTATATCATGAGAAATTTCATACATTTTGAATTTATCATCATTTACTTGGTCAAATAAATCATTTTCTCCATGTACTAAAAATCATCATAAATTCACTTAAGCATAATCCTTAATTCCAAAAATCATGAAATTAATATATCATCATTCCAACATCATATTTATCATAATCATACATCCAAAATCATCATTTATCAATTTTGGAGCATTATTTTCACATATCATATGCTATCTTCCCGAATGCTCCATCTATGCTTCAAATTTTTGATGTTTCGACATAATTCCAATTAAGAATTATAAATTTACTTATTTTCTCATGATTAGGAATTATCTAAGCATGATTTTACCTTAATTAACACCCCAAAAAAATTTGGGAAGAAATCACTTACCCAAAGTGAAGATATCCCACTTTTTCTAACACTTTCTCTCTCTAACTTCCTCCTCTTCTTTCTCCTCAAGGCTAAAACGTGGTGGGGGTGAAAAAATGCTCAAATGGAGCTGGGATGAAGTGCCTTGGACGTTCACCCCTGCCCCCTATTTATACTTTTTGATTTTTCATCATATTGGAATTTACCCCCTTGCTTGAGGTATTAAATTATAAATGTATTTTTTTCTAATTTCCAAAAGGTGCATGGAGACATGTGCAGCCACCCTACAGAAGCTCCAGACCCCCTATGGCAGCCCTATTTTTCCTTATTTTTTTAATTTTTAAAATTAATTAATTTAGGCTAATTAAATCCTAGCCGTTGATTTTTGATAAGATTGATTTTGGGTGATTGGATTTGGTCCCAAAATTCCAAGCTCCAGCAGCCATAGAAGCTTTTCATTAATTATTTATCCATTTAATTAATTAAAATTAATCCAAAGTCAAATGCTTAATTAATGAAAAAGTAAAGCTACTTTTTGATCTTCAAATGACGTTTAATCTTGACCCTTAATTCATGTTTTTTGATCAATCTTGGACCACTCATCATGTTCATCATCATAATTTGGCCATCCATAAAAAATTTCATCTCAATCCGATGTCTGGATTGCAAGATATGAATTTTTCTTCATTTTCTTCATAAAAATCCATAAAAATCCGAAAATACTAAATAAATCAAAAAGTGGCTATTTTGTCCTTTTGTGGGAAGCTTCCTTTTTTGTCTTTTTGTGATTAAGTTAATCCAAAGTGATTAACTTAACATATTTCTTAATCTCACGTTACTATTCACGTGCACTATTCACGTGCACTATTCATCTGAATTTCATAAATAATTATTTTAATCTTTATTCCCATATATTTCATACTCATGAATATATATTTTATTAATATATTACCTAGGGTTTACAACCCTAGGGTTTCATGCACGTGTGTAAGATCGGGGTTTCACATCATGTGACCAATTCAACACCCAATTCACGTTATGAGTAAAGCATGATTTTTCCATCAACTAGCTGATCACGTCCATATGCTGTCCACACCAGCTAAAACAGCAACCATTGATGAAAGCCATTATCATCACCTGAACAATTCAGCAATACAGCAACATATTTATGTTGCAAAGGACCCATAAAATTCACGTCAACCATGCTTGTATTAATCCAGCAACTGATCACGTCCAGGCTTGTTCAAATCCAGCACCAGCATATGCATTGCCTATGACGTGAATAAAATGTTGCATTTCATGTGCATACACATCACCATTTGATAAATTTCAGCAGCATGCATTAATCAATGGACCCCATCAACTATGCATTTCATGAGAATTCAAACCATATGGTTTTAAATGATTTCCATAACCATCTGATCACAACCGAATAGAAAGTGCACTATCTGATCAGCATGCTATCCACACCGTCTAAACTTTCACATCTGATTTCAAACTGTCCAGAAAAATGCATAAGTGGCCCACTAAAAATCTAGAATGGAATCCATATTGACTACGTAAATTCCCATGTAAATGCTCGTCCATTGCATCATAGCTGCCCATACCATTGATTGAAATCCATTCACGTTACCAACATGCATTTTTTTTACAAATTTCCAACAGCAATGCATGGACCCCACATCCATTTATCCACCAGCATCTGCTTCCCATTCACGTGATTTCCCACATATCCATGCAGCTATTTATTTCCAAGCAATTAATCAGAAGCTGTCCACGTGAATCCAACCATGGACCCCAACACCCATCACGTGATTTTTCCAACATATCAAATGCAGCTGAATTATGATGGACCCCACCAGCAGCTACATTCAACGTGATGGGCAAATGCAATATGATGGTAGCTGCAATGACGTGCATAAATGGCAGCAGCAATGACGTGCATAAATGCCAGTAGCATCTTCACGTGAAATGGTCCACCATTCAGCAGCATGCAGCAACCATGCTTTCAAAGCAATTCACGTGAGAATGCATCAAGCATTCAACACATGGGTCCCACATAAAAGTTTATAAAAGGAGAGAACCAGAGCAGAAGAAAAAGATTCGAAGCGAGTTCATTTTATATGAGAATATTCTAAGGTGGAATCAGACAAAATTTCAGTTAGAAATTCCAACACAGAATTCTAGAGCAGATAGAAAATTCACACGGAATTTGGATCAGAGAAATTTCACGAGCAGAAAGTTGAGAAAGAAAGAAAGAGCAAGGAGGTGGAGAGCACGGGAAAAAGGCGGACCGGCGAGTTGCGTGGAGCAGCCGACACACCATCGGGGCTTCAAACCAATAAGCTTTTCTATCTTTTCCCTTTTTAATTTTTGTTATCTTGTTTAAGATGGATTGTAATTTTAATTTTATTTTGAACTTAAACATGCTTGGCTAAACCTTAAATCTAGGGTTTAGGATGTAGCATGCGTATAATGCAGTGTTGTGTGGATTTTTTTAATTCATTTATTTTAGATGTTGTTGTTAATTTAATATCTTGTGATTTTTATGCTTGCCATGTACATGGGCCCGTACATTGGCATGATTCCATATATTAGGTGATGGAACCGAGAGGTGAAAATGTAATATACGAAAATCAAGATATTAAACCTGGAAATCTAAGACCATGAAAATAGGCATGATAACCTTGACGAATCACATGAACAAACCACAGACCTTAATGGATTCTAATTAACTTAATCCCATGACAATAGGTGGTTAAGAAAATTAGGGTACACCTTGTAGGTTTCAAAAGAAGGTGCAAGGATAAATTAGGGTTTGTTCTCCTTTAACAAACATTATCTAAATTAAATAATTATACCACTACCCGTTGCAAAATACGCATGTGAAATCCTAGACCCTAGGTATTTGCACTTTCGCTTTCTCTCCTTTTATTTACTGCATTTTCTCCCCACTTTTCTATTTTATTTGCTATATTCTCTCATATCCGACACGAAAGCGTTTAAATGCAAAATTTATAGTCCCGAATTCCATGTGGATCGATAATTTATATACTACAATCTACGACCCGTGCATTTGCGGTGAGATTGCGAACAAGTATTTTGGCGCCGTTGCCAGGGAACTTCGGCGTTGCTTTAAATTTTGTTTTAGATACTTTCTTTATTTTTATTTGCTCTAAATTAGCTAGTTAATTTTTGTTTGCACCCACATACTCAAAATTTTACAAAACAACTAGCTGAAAAACTCTTTGTTGCTGACCCTGAAATTGAACGTTATTGTAGGAGAAAATTTCGTGAATATCAACAACAACAAAATTATCAAGACACTATGGCGGATCGCAACAACCAAAACCCGCCACATCAAGAGCAGGAGGAAGGCCAGGCCGAGAACAACGCTCCTCCCAGAAAAATGACTCTTAGCGATCGGAACGCCCGAACCCTCGTGGATTCTGATCTTGCATTGTTGAACTAGAGATTGATGAAAGAAATTTTGAACTAAATCTCGGTCTCATCCGGATGGTTCAACAAGATTGATTTGCAAGACTTCTCTCTGAAAACCCAACTGTACACATCACAAAATTCCTGCAATTATGCAACACAATCAGGGTGCAAAATATTCCACGTGAGGTAATTCGTCTACAGCTTTTCCCATTTTCTCTTCGAGACAGGGCAAGCGAATGGTTTTATTCTATGCCGCCCGACACGTTTAACACATGGGATGAGCTCTCTACTGCATTCCTTGAAAAAAAAATTCCACCAAATAAAACTAGGAAAATCAGAGACGAGATTAATTAGTTCGTCCAAAAAGATGGTGAAACCTTATATGATGCGTGAGAGAGGATGAAAGATCTGCAGCGCAAGTGCCCTCGTCATGGTATCTCGCAAGGAGATATTATTGAAAACTTTTTCAATGGACTCGATCGACCTAGCCGAAGCACCGTCAACTCAGCCGCTGGAGGCCGATTCATGCGACTCACTGACGAGGAGGCTCTCAAACTCCTCGATGACTTGGCTCTTTATGATTCTCAATACGGCGATGTCAAAGGAACCTTTCGGCGAGGAAGTGTATATGATATTGAATCCATGCATGCTATACACGATAAACTTGATAAAATTTTGTAGCAAAAGAAGCAGGAATCCAAGGATCATAATGCATCTTCTTCTAGACACATCTCATGCGAAATCTGTGGAGCTTCACACTACACAACTGAGTGTAGTTTTTCCATTAAAGACACCACGGGCGAGTAAGCTAATGCAATCAACAACCAATATGATACTTGCGCATATGGTAACCTCTATTCTAATACTTACAACCTTGGATGGAGGAACCACCCCAATTTTTCTTGGGCAAACCAGTCAAACACCCAAAATTTTGCTCAAAATAATAAGCCACCTGGTTTCCTAAGAAAACCACTGAACCCTCCATTTCAAACCCAACAAGCCTTACCCGCACCACCTCAAGCACAACCCACCGAGTCCATGCTCGAAAATATCATTCTAATGCTCAAGCAAAATGATGAAAGAATGGACTAAATGCAAAACCACATCAAGTTGCTTGAAAATCAAATTGCTCAAAATGCCACAGCCTCATCTCAAAGAAACCAGGGTAAACTCCCTAGCCAACCTGAAGTAAATCCTAGGGAGTAGGTGCAGGCGGTTACCTTGCGGAGTGGAAAGCAGCTCGACCAACCTCATATGGTCACAGGAAAGGATGCCGAGCAGAAAAAGAAGCAAGAAGAGGAGCCACAACCAGAACCAGTGGTGGAAAAGCCATATGTACCACCATCTCCTTACCAGCCTCCTCTCCCCTTTTCACAAAGGCAACGATAGCTAAGCTTCAAAAGCAGTTCGAGAAGTTTGTTTCAACTATCAAAAACCTGTCAATAAACGTGCCCTTCATCGACATGCTTTCTCAAATGCCAGCTTATGCAAAATTTCTCAAGGACATGCTATCCAACAAAAGAAAACTCGAGGAGTATGGAACCATTTCACTTACTGAGGAGTGCAGTGCTATTTTGCATAACAAGTTACCTGAGAAGCTAAAGGACCCTGGAAGCTTCTCCATTCCATGTCCTCTTGGAAATGTCCAAATCAGCAAAGCACTATGTGATCTCGGAGCCAGTGTAAGTCTAATCCCACTTTCAATATGTAAAAAGCTGAACATGGGTGATCCAAAACCAACATCTATGTCTCTCCAACTAGCCGACCGATCAATTAAATTTTCAGTCGGCATCCTTGAAGACGTACCTTTGAAAGTTGGTAAACTATTCATCCCAGTCGACTTTGTGGTCCTCGACATGGAGGAGGATCGCCAAATCCCAATCATTCTCGGGTGACCTTTCTTAGCCATCGCTGGAGCAATCATAGACGTCAAGAATGGCCGACTCTCACTAACAGTTGGAGATGAACATATCAAATTTAATCTTTCTGAGGCAACAAAGCACCTATCAACTGATAACTATTGCCTGCGGGTCGACGTCAACAACCCTTTGTCAATCGAAGAAAAGGATGATTTGATAGAGGTATGTATTATTCAGGGTGCAACTGTTGAAAATGATAACCCTGAACTATCTGCTTGTGTAGCTCTCTTGGATGGAACCCCTTTCATCTCACTGACTGTCGACTCACATCGTGAAAAGTTGGATGCAGACTTCAATTTTTCTCCATCGACAAAAACAAAGGAAGAAACACCAAAGGTAGAACTTAAACCTCTTCCTAAAAATCTCAGGTATGCATTTCTTGGCCCGAACGATATTTATCCAGTCATAATCAACGAAATCTTTCCGAATCCCAAGCTGATGAACTATTAAATGTACTAAGAAGACATAGGAAGGCAATTGGCTACTGTATTAATGACCTACCTGGTATAAGTCCTTCTCTATGCATGCACAGAATTTTAATGGAAGAAAATTGTAAAACAAGCATTGAACCTCAAAGGCGTCTGAATCCAAACATGAAAGAAGTGGTGAAAAAGGAAATTTTAAAACTTCTTGATGCCAGAATCATCTACCCTATTTCTGATAGAAGTTGGGTAAGCCCTGTACATGTGGTACCAAAGAAAGGCAGTATGACTGTCGTAAAAAATGATAAAAATGAACTTATACCACAAGGACAGTCACGGGTTGGCGAATGTGCATTGATTATCGCAAATTGAATATTGCAACCCGAAAGGATCACTTTTCTTTGCCTTTCATTGATCAAATGCTTGAAAGACTTGCCAATCACTCTTACTTCTGCTATTTGGATGGTTACTCTGGCTACTTTCAGATTCATATTCATCCACAGGATCAAGAGTAAACCACTTTCACTTGTTCATACGGCACATTTGCATACAGACTCATGCCTTTCAGTCTTTGTAATGCACCTGCCACTTTTCAACGATTCATGATGGCCATATTTTCTGATTACATTGAACACATAATGGAGGTGTTTATGGATGATTTTTCTATTTATGGCACTACATTTAAATCATGCTTGCCTAACCTATCTAAGGTTTTACAGAGATGTGAAGAAATCAATCTGGTGTTGAATTGGGAAAAATGTCATTTCATGGTGCAGGAAGGGATTGTGTTAGGACATTTAGTCTCAAACAGAGGTATTGAGGTTGACCGGGCAAAAATAGAAGTCATTGAAAAATTACCGCCACCCAATTCAGTCAAAGGAATTCGGAGTTTCCTGGGACATGCCGATTTCTATCGGCGTTTCATTAAAGATTTTTCTAAATTGCTAAGCCATTGACTAACCTGCTAAATCAAGATGTAAAAATTAATTTTTCTGATGACTATTTAAATTCATTTTGCAAGTTGAAAAAGGCTTTGACCACTGCCCAAATCATACAACCACCTGACTGGAACCTGCCATTTGAGATCATGTGTGATGCAAGTGACCATGCGGTTGGAGCTGTTTTGGGTCAACGGAAGGACAACAAGCCAGTAGTGATTTATTATGCAAGCAAAACTCTAGATGATGCTCAAGTCAACTATGCAACCACTGAAAAGGAATTACTGGATGTTGTTTTTGCTATTGATAAATTTCGTTCTTATCTTGTAGGGTCAAAGGTGATTGTCTACACAGACCATGCAGCCATTCGCTATTTAATTGCTAAGAAAGATGCCAAACTAAGATTAATTCGTTGGATTTTACTGTTACAAGAATTTGATCTTGAAATCTGAGACAAAAGGGGCACAGAGAATGTGGTAGCTGATCATCTGTCGAGACTACCACCAACTGAGAAAATGGATTTAACTAAAAATGATCAAATTAACGAGGAATTTCCCGATGAATCCCTTCTTGCACTAAAAGAAACATCAATTCCATGGTATGGAGACATTGTTAATTACTTGATTTGTAAAGAAATTCCACCCAATTTTAGCTATCAACAGAAAAAGAGATTCATGGCGGATGTGAAATACTACATATGGGAGGACCCATACCTTTACAAGAGATGCAGCGACGGTCTGATTCGCCGATGTGTACCAAACGAAGAAATCCAAAGCATTCTTTATCACTGTCATTCTTCACATATGGTGGACACATGGGTCCCACCAAAACTGCAGCAAAAGTCTTACAATCAGGTTTTTTCTGGCCCACTTTGTTCAAAGATACTCGATCTTTTACACTAACTTGTGACAGGTGCCAAAGGATAGGAAACATTTCAAGGTGAAACGAGATGCCACTCACAAGCATTCTCGAGGTCGAACCATTCGATGTCTGGGGCATGGATTTCATGAGACCTTTCCCATCCTCATTCAACAATCAGTACATACTTCTGGCGGTTGATTACGTAACTAGATGGTGGAGGCAATAACTTCTCCAACAAATGACTCACAGATGGTCGCCAAATTCTTAAAACGCAATATTTTTACCAGATTTGGTGTACCACGATCAATCATAAGTGACAGAGGTAGCCACTTTTGTAACAAGCAAATAGAGCAACTGCTCAAGAAATATGGGGTCACACACAAAATTGCCACCTCATATCACCCACAAATAAGTGGTCAGGCTGAAATCTCGAACCGTGAGATTAAACACATACTCAAAAAGACGGTATCCCAATCACGGCGAGATTGGTCAAGGCAACTCGATGATGCTCTTTGGGCATATCGTACTGCATTCAAGACTCCGATTGGAACAACACCTTTCAGACTAGTCTATGGAAAATCATGCCACTTGCCTGTAGAGCTGGAGCACAAAGCATACTGTGCAATCAAATTTTTAAATTTTGATTTGAAATCTGCAGGAGAAAGGCGTCTGCTACAGCTTGATGAACTCGAGGAGATTCGACTCGACGCTTATGAAAATTCAAAGATGTACAAGGAAAAGACAAAATTTTGGCATGACAAACACATCCGGCAGAAGGTAATCAAAGCTAATGATATGGTATTGCTTTTTAATTCTTGTTTTAAATTGTTTCCAGGAAAATTGAAGTCGAGGTGGTTGGGACCATTCAAAGTATTACAAGTGTTTCCTCATGGAGCTGTTGAAATCTGGAGTGAAAAGACGAGAGCATTTAAAGTCAATGGGCAGCGCCTCAAATCCTAGTTCTCAGGGGATCACATTCCAATAGGAGTCATCCACTCCTTCTGCGAAACCAAGCCACTCAATTGAAAACTTGCAGTCAGGCTGATGACTTTAAACCAAGTGCTGTACGGGAGGCAACCCGAATTTTTCCTTTTTCTTTCAGGGAAGTTTTAGTTTTATTTTTTCTTATAGTTTCTTTTTAGAATTTTGATACTTTTTAATTTTGAGCTTTATTGGTTATTTTTATAGTCTACTTGGAAAGAAGCACCATGGGATGCAAATTCGGTTCAACTCGCCAAAACAGGGAAGTTAACATTTCACATTTTTACAATTACTCCCTTTTGTTTTGATGGCATGATTTACATTGAGGACAATGTCAACTTCAAGTGTGGGGGTGAATGCGTTGCATTAATTTTCTCTAAATATTTCTTTCAATACCCTAATGTTTATATTGTTGTAAATTTTTTTTTAAAAAAAAAACTTTGGGAAAATTCTTGCATAAAAGGTGATATTAGACCCCACATTGAACTCTTGAATGCCTTGAAAGCAAACCATACGTGAAATTTCAACATCTTGGAGTAAGGAAAAGTTGAAGCTTAATGAGATGTTAAATTTGTTTTTGAACATGTACTTGTTGAAAATACTTGGATTTTTTTGTCCCAAATCACTTGATGAAACAGATATCTCTAGGAGCTAATCTTGTTTTCTTTCAAAATCAGAATAATCCTCTCTAATTTATTAAATTTTTTTCTAATACACACAATTGTCATTTAAGAAGGTAGTTTTTCCTATATACATGAAAAATTTTATTCTGGTTGAAGAAATTTCCAAAGCCAAAACTCCATTGAACCAATTTATGGACATGATTAAGGCAATTTTCTTTCATGATGAGCCTATCTTTAAAAATATAATGGTTGTTTACCCCTATTGAGCCTAAGCTTAAATTTTTCCTAAAAACACAATTCCCATTTCAACGAACCAACTTTGAAATTGAATTTTGAGTTGAAAAGTGAAACAAGGAATAATATCTCCTGGCAGTGCAAATAATGACTTCCCAGATACCCTGAAATATGGTTAGGGAAATTATTGCCGGACTTGGTAAAATATATATATATATATATATAAAAGCAGTAAGTGTGGGGGTAACATTATTTTCTGTTGAAAAATGAGGATCAAGTCATACAGAGACGGTTCAAATTTCATTTCATGTGCCACACCTGACCAATGTCCTACTAAGTCCTTATGATCCTATGAATTGGTTAATTGAGTTGGTTGAGGAAATTTAAATGCAAAAATTTGATGAAGTAATTGGACTGATATTTTCTACACTACTACCACTTGAATTATTGATTGTGTGTATTGAATAACTTATTAAATAGGGAAGATATCTGATAATTAAGAGTTTATTGTGGGAGTTTTTAACTCTTAATGATTGAAAACAAATTAGGTAACAGGGTATGCAGTATTAGTCACGTAAGAAAGGATTATTGATTAAGATTTTCAATAAGTATCATGTTTCAAGTTCTTTAATACTCTCATTAATTTTGATGATGGGCCAAACATGCAATTTTTACTCAAGGTTTTGAAATTTTACAATCTATTCTTGAATTCTTTTATATTTGCTTGAGGACAAGCAAAAGTTCAAGTGTGGGGGTATTTGATAATTGGAATTTGGTAACATATTTTGTGGATATTTTATACCAATTCGGTGGGTAATTAATTGATATTAATTTGAAATTTGGTTTAAAATTTGGTTTTGCAACTTTTGATATTAAGTATTAATTTCAAGCAATTTAAACAATTTTTATAATCTTTTGGCTTGAAATTACATTTTATGTGTTACCATGAGTTTTAAATAATCTTTAAACCCACTAATGATTTTTGATGAATTAATGAGTTAAGTATTTTTATGCAGGAAAAAAAATTACACCAAGTGAGCCCCACAAAGATCAGTCCATTCATATGACCAATTCAACACCCAATTCACGTTATGAGCAAAGCATGATTTTTCCATCAACCATCTGACCATATGCTGTCCACACTAGCTAAAACAACAACCATTGATGAAACCCATTATCATCATGTGAACAATTCAGCAATACAGCAACATATTTATGTTGCAAAGGACCCATAAAATTCACGTCAACCATGCTTGCATTAATCTAGCAACTGATCACGTCCAGGCTTGTTCAAATCCAGCAGCAGCATATGCATTGCCTATGACGTGAATAAAATGCTGCATTTCATGTGCATACACATCACCATTTGATCAATTTCAGCAGCATGCATTAATCAATGGACCCCATCAGCTATGCATTTCACGAGAATTCAAACCATATGGTTTTAAATGATTTCCATAACCATCTGATCACAACCGAATAGCAAGTGCACTATCTGATCAGCATGCTGTCCACACCGTCTAAAATTTCACATCTGATTTCAAACTGTCCAGAAAACTGCATAAGTGGCCCACTAAAAATCCAGCATGGAATCCATATTGACTACGTAAATTCCCTTGTAAAATGCCCGTCCATTGCATCATAGCTGCCCATACCATTGATTGAAATCCATTCACGTAACCAACATGCATTTTTTTTACAAATTTCTAGCAGCAATGCATGGACCTCATCCATTTATCCACCAGCATCTGCTTCCCATTCACGTGATTTCCCACATATCCATGCAACTATTTATTTCCAAGCAATTAACCAGAAGCTGTCCACGTGAATCCAACCATGGACCCCAACACCCATCACGTGATTTTTCCAACAGATCAAATGCAGCTGAATTATGATGGACCCCACCAGCAGCTACATTCAACATGATGGGCAAATGCAATATGATGGCAGCAGCAATGACGTGCATAAATGGCAGCAGCATCTTCACATGAAATGGTCCACCATTCAGCAGCATGCAGCAACCATGCTTTCAAAGCAATTCACTTGAGAATGCATCAAGCATTCAACACATGGGTCCCACATAAAATTGTTATAAAAGGAGAGAACCGGATCAGAAGAAAAAGATTCGAAGGGAGTTCATTTTATTATGAGAATATTCTAAGGTGGAATCAGATAAAAGTTCAGTTAGAAATTCCAACACAGAATTCCAGAGCAGATAGAAAATTCACACGAAATTTGGATCAGAGAAATTTCACGAGCAGAAAATTGAGAAAGAAAGAAAGAGCAAGGAGGTGGAGAGCACGGGAAAAAGGCGGACCGGCGAGTTGCGTGGAGCAGCCGATACACCATCGGGGCTTCAAACCAATAAGCTTTTCTATCTTTTCCCTTTTTAATTTTTGTTATCTTGTTTAAGATGGATTGCAATTTTAATTTTATTTTGAACTTAAACATGCTTGGCTAAACCTTAAATCTAGGGTTTAGGATGTAGCATGCGCATAATGCAGCGTTGTGTGGATTTTTTTAATTCATTTATTTTAGATGTGGTTGTTAATTTAATATCTTGTGATTTTTATGCTTGCCATGTACATGGGCCTGTACGTTGGCATGATTTCATATATTAGGTGATGGAACCAAGAGGTGGAAATCTAATATACGAAAATCAAAATATTAAACCTGGAAATCTAAGACCATGAAAATAGGCATGATAACCTTGAGGAATCACATGAACAAACCACAGAACTTAATGGATTCTAATTAACTTAATCCCATGACAATAGGTGGTTAAGAAAATTAGGGTACACCTTGTAGGTTTCGAGAAAAGGTGCAAGGATAAATTAGGGTTGTTGATCATATGCTTACTTTAAGAATAATTAATTTGATTTTGATGATTAACAAATAATTGAAATATCATTAAAAGGGATCTAATAAATTTGTCTAAGTGTTCTCAGATAATTTGTCTCTAATTATGCGTATGAAAATGAAAATGTGAAATAATTCAAGTTTCAAGAGCTCAAGTTCATGAATTGCAAGTCCAGCAAAGTGAAGTCCCACAGCCAAGTCGAATTCACTTGCGACTTGGGTGAAGTCCCAGACCCAAGTCGACTTCGCCTGCGACTTCGGACAGACAGCGAAATGAAGTCTCATCCCAAGTCGACTTCAACAAACCGAAGTCAACTTCAATCATCCCAAGTCGACTTCACCTACGACTTGAAAGACAGAATTTTGGACAGAGAGTAGACAATGAGTTTTAACAAGATGAAGTCGCATCCCAAGTCGACTTCACCCATCCAAAGTCGACTCCACTTGCGACTTCAACTCGTAACAGTCGAAAATCCGAACGTTGGAGCTCTAGATGCACGTGAACCTCCACTCCAAACGGCTAGATCATTTTTCCTCTATATATACCATTGATGTATGTACAAGAAAGGTAGAGAGAATGAGGAAAGAAAGAAGAAAACACAAGTTGGGCTTTCATCTTCTAATATTCAAGTGTGTTGAAGTTATTTGAACAACTATTGAAGCTTCAAGTGCTACAACTTCCAAGTGTGCTTCCAAGATTATCATCTCTACATGACAAGGAGCTTCCGGTGCTTATCGAATACACATTGTAAAGTGTAATTTCTCTTTTGTCTATTTTGTTTTGTGTTGTTTCCTTGGATCGGTGTTGGAGACCGAATTCAAGAAGAAGCCAAACAGGGGGTTGGTTTGAGTTTGTCTCACTAACGGGTTTTGCTTGATTGGTTGGAGTTTGTCTCACCAATAGATTGGACTTGGTTGGTTGGAGTTGGTCTCACCAACAAGTGATTATTGTATATGCCCCTTAGAGCTAGAATCTAGAAGAGAGCGGGTGCTCTAGATTGTATTGAAAATACAATAGTGGAACCCAAGACACAACGGGTGTGTGCTTGGAAGAGTGGAGTAGGGAAGGTTGCCAGAACCACTATATATTGTTGTCTCTTTTGTGGATTAATTATTTACATTTTTATATTCCATTTGCACCCTCTCATTCTATCTCATATCACGTTTCATCAAAGGGATTGAAATTATAAGAGGTTAAGTTTTAATTTACCAAAAAATTTTTCAAGAACCCAATTCACCCCTCCCCTCTTAGGTTTTGCCATAAACTCGGGACCAACAAGGGTTTGTTCTCCTTTAACAAACAATATCCAAATTAAATAATTATACCACTACCCGTTGCAAAATACACATGTGAAATCCTAGACCCTAGGTATTTGCACTTTCGCTTTCTCTCCTCATTTTTAATTTGTACTTCTTCTCATTTTATTTATTTTCTTCCCCTTTTATTTACTGCATTTTCTCCCCACTTTTCTATTTTATTTGCTATATTCTCTCCATATCCGACACGAAAGCGTTTAAAAGCAAAATTTATAGTCCTGAATTCCCTGTGGATCGAT